>JAQGBW010002815.1:0-18358 GCA_034698625.1 Julus scanicus
TTTGAATGACGTTTATGAAACTACAGTTTTGAATGACGTTTATGAAACTACAGTTTTGAATGACGTTTATGAAACTACAGTTTTGAATGACGTTTATGAAACTACAGTTTTGAATGACGTTTATGAAACTACAGTTTTGAATGACGTTAATGAAACTACAGTTTTGAATGACGTTTATGAAACTACAGTTTTGAATGACGTTTATGAAACTAGTTTTGAATGACGTTTATGAAACTACAGTTTTGAATGACATTTATGAAACTACAGTTTTGAATGACGTTTATGAAACTACAGTTTTGAATGACGTTTATGAAACTACAGTTTTTAATCGAGATTCTTAAAACTACAGTTTTTAATCGAGATTCTTAAAACTACAGTTTTTAATCGAGATTCTTAAAACTACAGTTTTTAATCAAGATTCTAAACATAAAAACCCTATTGATTATTTTAAAATTTTCCAAAAATAGCTATTCTATCATTACTCATATTCTTCAAATAGATATTTTTACATAGTTGAACTTTTAATCCGGATGACACCGACAATTAACATTTTTTCTTTACATTGGAAAGTTTGGATATCTATTGTTAGAACGATAATTTTTAATCCCGTAAACTAGGTCAGGTAGGAACAATACCGAATCCGTTTCTAAAAGTGGTCCATACCTAAATGTGAATTCAAGGTCAGCTTAACTGGTCTTAATTACATGGACCATTCAGCCCTTAGGGGACCCTTGCTTAAGTTAGGTGTCCTACTTACCAATGCAGATAAGGTATAAAAGCCCCTTGTTTCAGCTCACTTCGAACCAACGCTTCAAAGGATAGTACGTTAATTTTTAACAGTCTTCGGAAATTTCAACAGCAACGAACATCAGCAGCATCGGAACGTCGGCCATCTTATTTCTGCGGTCCTGATATTTCAAAGTTCGCGTCTCCGGCAATTTTTTCAAATCGGCAATCTTCAGTGCAAACTTCAAGAAAAGTATTTTTAAAACCCGCGTAAATTCCAGTGATATTTTCAGTGCGGTTTTTTCGGACAATCTCGGTCTCCTTGCCCGAATTCGATTTTCGAGTGCCTTGAATTTTCTCCAATCACGGAATCGAAGAGTCTCAATCTGCAGGCCGCGGACGGTCGTGTTCAGGTAATGGCGGCGGAGGAACGATGGTATTTTTCCAAAGAACAACTAACAAATACGCCCAGCAGAGCTGCTGGGGTAGATTTCGACAAAGAAGTTTCGTATAGACAGCAAGCCGCTAACTTCATCCAGGATATGGGACAGCGATTACAAGTGTATCCTTTTTGCTTCCGAGCTTAAAACGTCCAAACATTTGCGGTCGTAAGTAGGCTTACCAATGCACGTTCTTTTTTTCACTCTAATATCTCCTTGTTATCTCTATCGAAAACCCGGTAAAATGTCTGAAAAACGCACGTTTTCCACCTGCTTTTATAGGTGCTATGTTTGCGCAATACTTTTAACCCGGCACCTGGCGTCGTACGAGCCGGGGAGTTTCGGAAAAAAGCGCGAACATGAGTATCCGAACACCCCATGGCCTTAGGCCTAACGCGTATTTTTCACTTGTAGGCCTAACACACGTGATTTGCCATTTTTAAAGTTATCTCTCGGCTCAACCCTACTTCGAGTTAACTTAAAAACAACAACAAACAGACTTTATATAGCTATTCAGTTCTGCGTCACTCCCATCCCCAATGGCTGGCGTGTTTCATTTGTGTTATAACATGACCTTCCGGGTTGCTAGTATTCGTAATTTATGTGCGTTTTAAACCACTCCCCATCAAACCCACCTTCATTGACGTACAAAAACCTAGTTTGGACTGCAATACTGTTTTGCAATAATCTTTTTGATCGTCTTAAGTTTGTTTTTGTGGAAAGCATTCAAAACGTGAATTACACGATGACGAGAATGTGGGTTATCCATCCTCGTGGCCAGCAAAGTGTTAAATTGTTAAGACTATTATTGCAACGAACAATGAAAACTAAAATAAATTAATAAACATGATGATGCTATACACATTCCAGTAAACAGATTACAAAAATACTGATTAAATTTAATACTTTATACGTATTGCACATGTGCAACTACCATCAAAATTCCTAAGGACATAAACTGAGAAATAAAGCCCCATCATAAGTACAATGTAGGTCTCAAAAGTGTAGGCCCATGCCAATTTCCTCCCCTACCTAATTTCCTGGGTTTTACATATTTTAAAATGTGCTTATTAGTGTAGCACACTTTAGTTGTGCTGCAGATGCTAAAATTTAGATCAGGATATTAAAGTCCTTCTTAGTTTATGTTGGTTGAAAAACGTGCGTTTCAAAGTCATTTCCGAGTATTTGCTAGAGAGTATAAGTTGATAAGTCAGGTGGAAGTAAATGAAAATAATGAGTCATCTACATCTATAAATATGGTGCCTCGTAAATTCACACCGAATTATTTTACCTCGGCAGCCGTAATGTTCTAGTTGGGTGTAAATTCAAAATAATTATTATCAAATACTAAAAATTGATGAAAGTCATCTACATCTATAAATATAGTACCTCATAAATTCGCATCGAATCATTTTACCTCAGCAGCCTTAATGTTCTAGTTGGGTGTAATTTAAAAATTATTATTATCAAAATCTCAAAATTAACCGGTGGAAAATAAGAATGGTCTACTTGTGATTTTGCCGCTGTTTATTACGAGTTGTGTTTTCGTTTGTTGTCACTTCTTTTCGTAAGCTTCCTTAATTCAAGTTTTCACAGTAATCAATTATGTATCAACACCGCCATCGTCTACTTGCACCGTTTCTACATGTTTCATTCGTTTAAGAAGTTCAATCGCAATGTAAGTACCATTCGTTACGCGTACGTGAGAAGAAACCATGATCTACCAAGGTATATGTGTAACAATTTGCTGCATTTCAGTACATTGAGTTTAAATTTTATATTATGCACAAAATTCTGATGAATTGGATTTAAATCTCTAGGATTGCGCACTCCAGTTACACATATGCTCGACTCGTGGTTTTCTCGACAGTTTAACATGTGCTAATGATATATTTTCTTTTTTTTAGGCCATTTCGGTATGTGCTTTATTTCTGGCTGCCAAGGTTGAGGAACAACCTCGCAAGCTGGAGCACGTCATCAGGGTTGCTAGTACCTGCCTGCACCGTGACGCCACACCATTGGACCCCAAGTCGGAGGGTTACCTCGTACAAGCTCAAGATTTGGTGATCAACGAGAACATCATGCTGCAAACATTAGGTAAGTTTCACGTCCACGTTACTCCTCCGAGTTTCAAAGTGCCGCGAGTCTGTAACAAAAGCAAAATTGTTCGGTTACTTGACTGGTCTTATAGATCTCAAAAATCCGTGATTGATAATGGCTTCCCCAGATACGGGAACTCTGAAATTGTCATCAAAGTTCTAAAGTAGTAATAATTTATTTTGAAGAAAAGCGAGGGAAATTCAGAATTTTAAAATAAAATGTAATAATTCCAGACATTTCAAAGACCTTTCCCCGAATTTAGAGGCTTATTGGACACTGATTTTTTATATAAAAAAGTTTGTACACACCATGGTGTCCGGTATCCTTGAAAATCGAGGAAAGCCTGGAAATGTACTTAAATTTGTAGCACCTCGGTGTTAAATTTGTAATTAAATTTCCTGACGTCGTTGGAGATTTCCGGTAATTTGGGAAACTAGGAAAATTGTAGAGCTCTTTGGAATAAATAATATTGGGTTTAAAGTTTAAAAATAGATAAAATGCAGTCTCAGCCAAACGTATCAATGTTTCGGTGTATTTTTAAAACCAGCCGCTTTACCGATTTTTTTAAAAATATGAATGTTTATTTTCTCTTCTTCAGGTTTCGATGTTGCCATCGATCATCCGCACACCCACGTGGTCAAGTGCTGCCAGCTCGTCAGAGGAGGTGGTTCGAGCCTTCACCAACATCATGGTAGTTCATGTAAACTTAAACCCTATGGTACAACGTTAGGTCTTTTTTTTTTTTCGGACGAAAGCCGCAGCTTTAGGCAAATTACGAGGAAGGCGAGAACTAACCGTTTATTGTTTCGTGTTTTTCCAGCAAGCAAAGATCTGGCACAGACGTCTTACTTCATGGCCACAAACAGGTAAGCGCACATTTTCCGACGCTCTCGTTTCGACGGTTACCTTAGACGAAATCCGCTAACTTTTTTTTATCAATTTCAGTTTGCACCTGACTACGATGTGTCTGCAATACAAGCCGACGGTCGTGGCGTGCGTCTGCATTCATCTGGCCTGCAAATGGGCAAATTGGGAGGTAGTGTGATTCATTCCAAAGGGATTGTCTTTCAAAGACAGCCTCCCCTCGCTATGCACATTTTGCTTGCCTCCCCCAAATAAGCACAGAGATTTTAAACGCTTCGCTCGTTTGCTTTCATGTCTGAAGATCCCATTGTCGAGCGAGGGCAAGAGCTGGTATTGCTACGTTGACAAGACAGTCACCGAACCGCTGCTCGAACGTATGTGCCGCAATTTTACAGTTGTATCTCTCGTTTCGTAAGATTCGGAGGAGGATTTTTTGGTTAATCGTTTCGCAAATTTAACACGAGCTTCGGTTGTTTTTTTTTTTTCAGGATTGACCACCGAGTTCTTGGCCATTTTGGACAAATGCCCTAGCAGATTAAAGCGCAAGATGATGAGTTCGTCGAGCGGCATGGAAAAGGTAAGTTTGTCTCGGACACGATGGATTAAATAATTTTTACAGGAAAATGTTCAGGATAGTTTCTCGTTAAATATTGGCCACGATTCTCGAACCTCGCATAACGAGTATATAATTAGTTCCGGAGTCTTACACGTAAAACAAAACACTCGTTAAGCGAAACAATTTGTACCATATAAATTGATGTAAAATTTGATAATGCGTTTCATGCCAAAAAAAAATATTCATAAATTTAAATTTTCAAAAAAAAAAAACTCAAAAAAACGTTGTGTAACAATTATTCAAAGAAAATTACATAAATTCCTACCTACATCGCTCGTTAAGCGAGTCATTTTTAAAAAATTTGTATTGCTCGTTAAGCGAGGTTCCACTGTATATGGTCATCTAAAACTCCGAGCTAATATTTGGTCTAGGCCTCAGGGTGGTCCAATTTTCAACTCTTCAATCGAGAAGAGACATTTGTTGTTTCTGATAAAAATACCAATGTCAACAGTTTAAAAAAAAATAAGTACTGTTCTGAAGTACTCTTAAAATACGAAAAGTCGGACCACCCCTGTCTAGAACTCTGCAAAGTCCACCGTAGCGATTTTACCGAATATTTCTTTTTTTTACGACTGTTAACCTTCTTTTTTTCCCTCTCGATGTAGATGCCGGATTTAGATAAAAAGCAGAACGATCCGGCCAACGCTTCGGGCGATGCGAAGGATGAACCGTCTTGCTCCACCTCGACGAAAGAAGACGGGCATTTCAACACCCCGATTCCGAACCTGGCTCGCGATCACATGTTCGGACCCAAATACGCACCGTCGTCGTCCAAGACCGCAAACGCGGTCGACAAGAACGGAGGCTTGGCACCTACCGACAGGAAGCAGCACAGCAAGAAAGAGTCGTCTCAACAGAACCACCCCGCTCGTCCATCTACATCTACCTCCACCTCCGCCAACACCACGGCGGGGCCTTCGTTCAAGCAAGCAGAGTCCCTGAAAACGGTACCGGACCATCGGCACGCTCCCTCCTCCGTAGCATCTGCGTCCCTCACAGGTATGATTTTTCTTAAGATTTTGATTTTGCCGCAAACAGACGGGTCACGGGAATCGAGTTTTCGTCTTAAAAAGCGTAACAACGGTTTGGACAATTTGCTTCTCTGGCCTTTTGCTCGTGGTGACGGGTCTTGATATAAGTTTCGTTAAGAATAACGCACGTTAAAAATAACGCACGTTAACACCTAAGCGCACCTCGTAAAATTCTCGAGCGTTTCGAAACATTTTTTTTTGAATTGAGCGAAAGCCGATTTTCCAAAGATGAAAACTTTGCCGCACTTGTCTAAGTTTCGTTTTTCCTAACCATCGCTTCGACTCGTTCTCTTTAGATTTTCCACCGCCGGCTCCACAAAACTCGTCGGAAAGCTATCTCCAGCCGCCGACTTCGCAACCGCACCCGAGCAGTCCCGCGAGCGCTGTTAAGAAACATAAGCCAGCTTCTAAGGAATACCGTGAGTACATGGAACAAGTAAAGAGCCGGGAGCGGGCGGAAAAAGAGCGAGAAAAGCAACCTCATCCACCACCGCCGCCGCCACCTTCCTCGTCCACATCCTCAACCTCCTCTTCTCACCAAGTCCCGTCCTCCTACCTGAACCGCATCGATGGCCTGACCATAGGTAATACACCACTCTCCTCCCTTAACCTCCAACCCGTTGTCTCCCTTACCCAAATAAATCCCTCCCGTATCGAGAAGTTGACGGCGTCTCGGCCCAACAAACCACAGCAAAAAACGGCAGAAAAACAGAGGTCTCTCCCCACAGGTCCTGCCGCAGTTACGACGACTCCTAGCGTGGAGAACGAAAAATCCAAACAACACCACCAGCAGCAGCAACATCATCATCGAGGACCCGCAGGCGATGCGGCTCACCACCAGGGAAATCACGTGGGCCGCAGGGGGATGACCACTCCAGTTAAGCCAGCCGCCTCGGTGAAGCCGCCGATCCTGACGCCTTCGCCGCCGTCGCACAGAGACGAGGAGTTCCAGATTCCGAGAATGGACGCCGCCTCGCCAAAGATGCAAGATAACAACCGCATGGCGACGCCGCCGACCCCGCTGCTACCCGTGGCCTGCGAGGCGCTGACGGTGGTGCCGACTGTCAAGCACACGACGGCCGCGCCGCCGCCAGTGGTCAAGCACTCAACGCCGGCAGCCGCCAGGCATTCGGCTCCGAAGGCAGAACACAGAAAAAGAGATCGAGAGGAGAGCAGCAGTAGGATTCCGCCACCCGCGGCGGAAGTTCCCGCGGTTCCCAAGCGCCGCCACGATCCCGCTGCCAATGATTCCAAGGAGAGGCAGGTCAAGCCCTACAAATCAAAAAAGTCCCCTGTGATACCGCAGCAGAACCTCGAGCTGCCGTTGTTGACCCCCAACAAGCGGGTGAGCAAGCCAGAAGCCGCGGAGGCGCCGCTGGCACCTACTGTAAAGACTGTATCGCAGCCGCGGACACCGCCGGTTCCCGCTTTGACGGCCCCTCAAACGCCGCAACCTCCTCATCCAAAATCGGACTACAAAACCGCCGAACAAGAGATTTCCAGGACAGTCGCTTCTTCGGCGAGCCACGTGCCACGACTGCCGACGCCGCCACAACCACAACCATCCCTCGTGATCGCTTCCAATGCTAACGCCGCCGCCAGCCACGGCACTCCCGTCGCCAAAAACAGTTCCTCCTCATCCTCCAAGCTCGACGAGATGGTGCCGCAGCCGCATTCCAGGTTGCCGCCTCCGCAGGCCGCCAAAGACTCGAAGCCCGAACCTGTAGCAGTTCCGGCAGTCGTCGTCGCCGCCGCGTCACAGCCTCAGCCGCCGCCGACGGTTTCCACCGCCGTAGCCAAGCCGCCACTCACCCCCGTGGTCAAGACGCCGCACCAATCTTCCAAACGAGAAAAGAAGCACAAGACCAAGAGCCGCGATAAGGAGCGCTCTCACGACAAGAGGGAGTCTTCTTCGTCCTCGTCCGCCACTCCTTCCCTCAAGCTGACGATTCCCAAGGAGAGGTTAAAAGGCAGCAGCAGTTCCTCCAACAGGCACTCGTCGGAACCGCATCCCGGATCCCTGAAGCTGAAGATCTCCAAGGAAAGGGTCACCGAGAGCTCCTCTTCGAACAGCAGCAAGTCTAACTCCACCGAGAAGATGGTGGTGGTGCGTTCTTCAGCGCCGCCGCCGCCACCGCCGGAAACCACCAACGCCATCCCCAAGCTCAAGATCTCCGGCGCCGGAGGAGTCTACAGCGTTGGAACGAGCGAGTCGAGGAAACGCGAACGAGATTCCGCATCCAGACACGTCGTTCCGGAACAGCCGGCGGAATCCAGGCCTTCGAAAATGCCGAGGCAGTCCTCGAGGTCCGCAAGGAGGGGCGGCGAGGACAACGGTCAGCTACAACAACCGCAGCAACCACCACTGCCGCCGACGCCGCGAGGAGGAGGAGTAACCGATGTGCCGCCATCCAGCAACACGCGGTCGTCTCGGCAGGATGCGAGTGGCTTTCCGCAACCCCTGATGCACCAGCAACAGCAGCACATGCAGCAGCCGCCGCAACCGCACCACCACCAGCAGCAGCAACAACGCGGTCGCAAGGGAAACGGTCCCAAGCCCATGGTCATGCAGCAACCGCAGCAAATGCCGCAACAGGCCTACGGTCACCAGATGAATCTCAACGCCGGAGGAGGCGGCGGCTATCCCGCTTTCGGTCCGCCGCCGATGTTTTTCCAGGCACACGGCATGCCACCGGCACCCAACATGCACTTCATGCAACCGCACGGAGAGTACGCGCCGCAAAACCACGGGGAGTACATGCAGCCGCCGCATCCCGGAAGTTATCAACAACCCGGCTACTTCCCCCAGTTTAATCCAATGGGGGGGATGAGGCCCGGAATGCAGTTTTCGCATCCGCCACCGATGACCACGCAGCAGCAACAACAGCAACACCTGATGCAGCAGCAGCAGCAACAAAACCAGATGCCACCGTTGCCGCGGGAACCACCGCCGACGAACCCGCCGCCACCACCAGAATGACGGCTTCGCGGCCGACGGCCCTCTTCGGCACGACTCTAGTCCGGCAGCGGCGAAAAGTGCTTTTTTCCGCTCGCCACGGGAGCTAAAATCCGTCGACGGCTCCGCGGTTAGTAGAAGTGCCCTCGCCCCCTCCAACGTTGCAAGAATCGCAACAACAACAATACTTCATCCCCCCTTCTTCAACCGCAACTTTTCTCGGGGTGAAAAACCGCGATGCTGAAAAAAACCACGACGCTGATTTTTAAGTGTGTCGCGAAACATACGACAAGAGACGTTTCACGCGACATTAAAACGGACGTTGCGGTAATGGACGTGATGGTTTTTTTTACCACCCCCCCCCCCCGAGTTGCGACCACCGCCCACCTCTCGCATAAAAACATCTCGTCATCCGACGTACCTCGACCAGTGAGTCGTGTTGCGTGTTTTTATTTTGTGTGTTTTAAGTTCTCCTCCCGATACAACATCGGGCTAACGTATCCCGAAACACGACCCCCGTTTTACCTCTCGACCGCTTGGACGGAACGTACTTTTTTCACATTTGATCCTCTCGGATTTCGGACGGTGTTTCGGACGACACTCTCTCCCGTACCTGAAAACGGGGGACTACGACGATCGGTGACGATGATGATATGATGATGTGTGACATGACCATTTAATTAGTAGTACAGTAACGAAAAAAAGTGCTTTTTTATTATTATTATTGATTATTGATTTACCCGTGCCGCGACTGAGAATTTTCTGTTTTTCAACCCTTATCTCGTTACTTCCGGAAAGAGTGCCCTCTTCCTTTTTTAAGTTTTTGAACCTCTCTCCCCCCCGTCTCTTTATTTTTCTGATGTGTCAGGTGTGTACGTAGCGCGTACCGCGCAAAATTTCCTCTCCTCCCAACCTTAAAATTCGTGGTTATTATTATTACTTAAAAAGCGTTGCGGCGCAGTCCGTGTATCGATAAGTATACGTTTCGGGAGATATCCGGTGTAACCACGTAAAAGCACAAAACGGGCGATATCAGTAATCCCGGAATCTTGTTTACGGGAATTCAAAATTTATAGGACTTACGAGGGGGAAATTTACCGGTGTGTATTTATTAAACTTGGTTAGGGACCAGGTATGGTCACAAAGAAAAGGGGGGAAAGGGATAAATGTGATGTCCGAACTTTCGGGGGTTTAAAAATCTTATTTTTTTAAAATTTGTAACCGGCCTTAGCGTTGTTAAATAAGTTTAACAAACTTACGAATTAAGGTTTGATTAGGATAGCGGTAGTTAAAATTGTTAAAATGGGTTTGCCAAAAACGTTTTGTGCTTTTTTTGTGGTTTATACTCGCGGTTGATACCCGAAAATAAATTTTGTGGTTCGAGAACGGCTACCAGAAAAATGAAAACCATCTCAGAATCGTGCTTTCTGTTGTTACTCAGATTTGAGTATTTTTGTGTGTTTTTCGTACTTTACTACTATTCTTAAATGGAGAAAAATTTATTTTGTGTGTTTTGCAAAATAAAATATAAAATTAATAATTTTTTTGTCATCTTTTTGTATTTTCATAGTTTTGTCTCGAGTGAAAAATTATCTTTTTAACATATTTTTTGGAAATTTTGTCTTTTTCAAATATTGTTAGAAATCATGAATTTCTTAAGTTGAAAAGCTAAGAAATTAATTTTTTAGCCGCAATCCCAATGTTACCGAAAAGTGAAATTTCCACTTCCACAAAAACCACACATTTTCTTAGCTGCTTAAGACATTTTTAGTTACTATTAATTAGAAAGGTGGGTTGGTAAATCGCAACCACAAGATGAATCCAGACTTCCACAAAAATCCTAACTTTCGTATTATTTTGTCCACAGCAACCGCAATATTGCAATAATTGGTTAACTTCATCTGTAAAATTACACTTCCACAAAAAACCACTCATTTTCTTAGCTGCTTAAGACATTTTTGGTTTCTATTAATTTGAAAGGTGGGTTGGTAAACCGCAAGCGCAAGATTACCACAAAATGAATCCCGACTTCCACAATGACCTAAACTTTCGTATTATTTTATCCACAGCAACAGCAACATTGCAATAATAATTGGTTAACCGCAAGATTACCACGGAATCCCTATATTTTCTTATTGTTTTTTCTTTACCACAACCACAAAATTGCACAAGCACTCATTTTCTTAACATCTTAAGACATTTTTATTTTCTATTGATTTGAAAGGTAGGTCGGTTAACCGCAAGATAACCACAAAACGAATCCGCACTTTTGTAATAAACTACCGCAACATTGTCGCAAAATGAATCCCCACTTCCACAATAACCCAAACTTTCGCATTGTTTTGTCCATGGCAACCGCAACATTGCAATAATAATTGGTTAACCACAAGATTACCACAAAACGAATTCCCACTTCCACAATTACCCACACTAATCTTTCTTTCTCACCACTGCCGCAAAATTGCAATAAATCCCAACTTCCACAAAAAACCACTCATTTTCTTAGCATCTTAAGAAACTTTAGTGTTTATTAAACTGAAAGTTGGGTTTGGTCCACCACAACCGCAGAATTACCACAAAACGAATCCCACTTCCACAATAACCCACACTAATGTTTCTTTTCCACCACAACCACAGAATTGCAATAAATCCCTACTTCCACAAAAAAACACTCATTTTCTTAGCATCTAAAGAAACTTTAGTGTTTATTAAACTGAAAGTTGGGTTTGGTCAACCGCAACCACAAAATTACCACAAAACGAATTCCACTTCCACAATAACCCACACTAATCTTTCTTTCCCACCACAGCCGCAAAATTGCAATAAATCCCAATTTCCACAAAAACCACTCATTTTCTTAGCATCTAAAGAAACTTTAGTGTTTATTAAACTGAAAGGTGGGTTTGGTCAACCGCAACCACAGAATTACCACAAAACGAATCCCAACTTCCACAAAAACCACTCATTTTCTTAGCATCTTAAGAAACTTTAGTGTTTATTAAACTGAAAGTTGGGTTTAGTCCACCTCAACCGCAAGACTACCACAAAACCCACATTTTCTCAGTGGCGTACCGCAGAAAGCACGGTTCTCGTAATACTTGAACAGTTTCCTCGTGTAATCAAACCATGCCAATATTCAAATGGCCGTGATCATAAACTCACCACAAATCCACCACATGATGCCACAGAGTCCTAAACAGCGACTCGTGGTGCCTTTGCGCTTAGTTTAAGATCACGGCTATTCCGATGCCAAAACCACCGAAAAGTCCCGATCGAACTCGCAGTATTATTAAGAAGCATTTTTTTTATAGGAACTGAATCTTGAAATAACAAAAAATAAGCCTAAAAATGTTGAAAGGGCCAAAATCTGTTCCCGCGTCTCGGATTTTCACCGCAAAAAAATCTAAAAATTGTGTTTTTTGTACGAAATTTTCAAATGACGTGTAATTTGAAAGATCTTTTTAAGTTTAATTTTTTATGTGTTTTCTTCGTCAATATTTTTTGTGTTTAAAATCATTGCGACTTTTGGAATGAAAGTGTAATTAAGTTATGCGAATTAATTTTTATGTTCGGGTGACGCCAGGGGGAGACACCGGTGGTTTAAATGTAGCGTGCGAGATGAAAAATCCATTTAATTTAAATAAACTTGTTATTTTGTAGACTTTTAGGGTTGATTCTGCGGTCACGGAATGGATTTCATCCGATTTGGATAGAATTTCATCTAGGATGTAACTCATTCAGTGACAATGGCTAATAAATCAAACAGTGCTTTTAAATTTATTCTTAGTTTGATGTTTTAGCCGTGGTCATGGAATGGATTTCATCCTAGCTGAAAAACGATTCGCGTAGAATTTCAACTTATTTTAGTTGTATTTCAGCTAAGATGAAATCCATTCCGTGACCACGGCTGATAAATCAAACAGTGCTTTAGACGTTGTTCATATTGTGATGTTTTGGTCGTGGTCATGGAATGGATTTCAGCTAGGATGAAATCCATTCCGTGACCACGGCTAATAATTTAAACAGTGCTTTAAACGTTATTCTTATTTTGATGTTTTAGCCGTGGTCACGGAATGGATTTCCATCTTAGCTGAAAACCGATTCGCAAAGAATTTCATCTTATTTCAGTTGTATTTCAGCTAGGATGAAATCCATTCCATGACCACGACTTGGTCACCAATGTGTATCAAAACGATGCTAAAAGCTTCCTCTTTATTTTGATGTTTCAGCCACAGTCACGGAATGGATTTTATCCTAGCTGAAAACCGATTCGCATAGAATTTCACCCGATTTTAGTTGTATTTCGGCTAAGATGAAATCCATTCCAATACCACGACTAAAATATAGCGACAAAATTTACTCGGTCTGGATCATGCTCCGTAACATCGCAGCGTTACATCAAAGAGAGGACTTGATACGTGACAGGATTTTTGTAAACCTTAAAAAAATCTGGATTTTTCGATAACTTTTAATTAAATTTCTGTAATTTTATAAGATTTCATTCGTAATAATCACCGGTGTCTTTCTCCTTGATTGGTTTGTGTGGTTTTTGTGTGTATTGTCAACGATCGAGTATGAACTTAGAAAAACTAATTTGTGCACAAAAATGAAACATAAAAAAGGGACAAATGTACAATTGAAATGTTTCGAGAGTTGCGATGATAATTAATTCTATTATTTTACATTTATTGTTGTCATTTTCAGTTTTTTTTCTCCCAAACTTTGTTTTCGGGTGTGTGCGAATTTCACCATTTGATAACAATAATTGTACGAGTGAAGAAAACAATCCGATTTTTACGATTAAAGAAATAATCGATCGTTGTTGTGTTCATAGCAAAAAACTTGCGTTCAATTTTCTTTATTTTTATTAATTTTAACATTTTTAGCACTTTGAGAAACTCGAGTGAGAAATCCGACCACGAGAGAAACGTAAGTTTCAAAAGTTCAATTCAACTCAGTACCCTACATTCGGCAAATAAATGCCGTATTTTAGGGGTGTCGTAACTAATTTCAGGAGAATGCTCCTACATCAGTAGCGACTTAGTCATCATCGTTAAATTAAATTTTTACTAATACGTATAAAACATCTTTAGTTTGAAGTTTCAGTCATGGTCCCAGAATGGATCGACAAAAGACCTGATTTTAACCCGAAGTATCCAAATTCAACATTTGGATTTTTCAGGTAGTGGCCATTTTGAGTTCTGAATAATTTTTTTTCCCTTTCCTTTTCTCCCCAAGACTACTTACTTATTGTCGTACTCGGCTTTATCTCTGGCAGCTCCAGAGACAAACCTCTGGAACGTTAAAACCATCTGTTTTAAGGACCTCGTCCAACATCCTTCATATTTTGGACAAACTCGCCATATATTTCTGAACCATTAATCACATGGTCCGATAACCATGCTAATGCTTTGTCCTCGCCAGACATGTTCTTCAATGTTACGAGAGTATACTCCACTTAGGATAACGAAGTCAGGTCAAGATTTTCAGGGAGGATGGCCCTATTGGAACTTTCGATCAAAAAACGCGATATAAAATAAATAACTGAACATTAGTTGGTCTAACGTGTATTTTTCACTGAAAAACATAAATATTGCAATTATGGTATCACTAAAACGTATAATTAGGCAATATTTTAGGCTAGGAGGTGCAAATTGGTGAATTGTCGTGTCACACATAGGTGCCATATCAGTGAAAATTTCCAAATTTAAAAAAAATCTCAAAATTAGTAAATTTGTTTAGTTTTATGTGAAACAAGAAACATTATAACCATTTTGTGTAGGTCAATCTATCGAAATATTCTGATAATTGAACATTTGATTTTCCCAAAATACACGGGTGAAGTTTTTTTACCATCACAGCCCAGAATTTCAGAATATTCTCGGCCTTAAAAGTTTGGAAATAAGTTAGTGTCTAAAGATGTTTATCATTTTTGTGTCTGTTTTTCAAAGAAATGTTGTTCATAAAACAGGTAAGACAAATTGTTGAATTATCGCCTGTCGATTTGAAAATTCTACCGCGTTATATCAAAAAACGATGAAATTTCAAGCACATTCACTAACTTTCCCCGATTTTCAAAGGTGCGCCATGAATTTGGTTTTAAATGATTATAATTACAATATTCACACTTAACCTATTTATCATAACCTAGTTACGATCATTATAACGTCTACTTCTAACCACTGACTGGCAGCTCAGACATTGCCCTATACAGTAGAAACTCGATTATCCGGATTTTTGCTTATCCGGATGACCCATTGTTCCAATTAGTCCGGATAATCGAGTTTCTACTGCACTTAGTTTGAAAAACTCGAGTGAGGGCCCCGCGAGTACGTTTCAAAAGTTCAATTCAATTCAACTCAGTACCCTACATTCAGCAAATAAATGCCATATGGTAGAGAGGTCGTACCTAATTTTAGGAGAATGCTCCTACATCAGTAGCGACTTAGTCATCATTGTTAAATTTAATTTTTACTAATACGAATAAAACATCTTTAGTTTGAAGTTTCAGTCATGGTCCCAGATTTCAGGTAGCGGCCATTTTGAGTTCTGAATTTTTTTCCCCTTCCCTTCCATTACGAGAGTATATTCCACTTTACACTTCACCAAAAGGCGAAGTAGCGACACCTGAGTAAATTAAGATAACCAAGTCAGGTCATGATTTTCAGGGAGGATGGCCCTATGGGAACTTTTGATCCAAAAACGCGATATAAACTAAATAACCGAACATTAGTTAGTCTAAAGCGTATGTTTCCCTCAAGAATATAAATATTGCAATTATGGTATCACTAAAATGTATAATTTTGCAATAATTTAGTCTAGGAGGTGCAAATTGGTAAATTGGCGTGTCACACTTATGTACCATATCAGTGAAAATTTCCAAATTTGAAACAAATCTCAAAATTAGTTAATTTGTTTAGTTTTATGTGAAACAACAAATTTGTGTTGTGTAGGTCAAATAATCGAAATATTCTTATTATTGAACACTTGATTTCCCCAAATAACTTGATGATTTTTACCATCACAGCCCTGAATTTCAGAAAATTTTCGGCCTTAAAAGTTTGAATATAATTTTGTGAATAAACATGTTCAGTATTTTTTTGTGTCTGTTTTCACAGAACTATTGTTCATAAAACAGGTAAGATAAATTTTTGAATTATCACCTGTCGTTTTAAAAATTCTACCGCGCGTTATTTCAAAACACGATAAAATTTTAAGCACTTTCACAGACTATTTTTTCAAGGGTGCGATATGAATTTGATTTAAATGATTATAATTACAATATTTACACTTAACCTATTTTCATAAATCGTAAATGAAGAAATTGATCAAATTTAAACCCCTAAAAATAATATTTAAAAAAATCTTGATTTAAAATTTTTATTGGGGTTTCGGGTTTTGGAATTATGTCCATAGATGGCGCTGTATGGCCTTATTTAATGTTGTTTACTAATCAATTAAGTGGATTTTATGTTATGATAAAACACATGTTTTGTATTACCACCATTAGAAACCTGCTTCAGACTGGCCCAAAATTAGCCCTATTGGAACCCAAAGTTCCAAAACAGCCTTAAATATATTCACATTTTTTGTAATATAGAAAATTGGATTTTTTATTTTTTAAAAATCGACCTTTTTATGCAAAATAATTGCAATTTATCTGCATTGTAATGCAGTTATTGTAATGCAAATTAATTTTTCTTACTTAAAAATGAACATTTTTTAGAAATTAAGCGCGAATGTTTTGGTAAGAAGGAAATTTTTCAACTAAAAAATATTTACAACTAAAAAATGTTAGCTAACCTAACCTAACTCAAAACCACCTGATTGATGTTTAGTTTAATAAACCTAGTTAAAAATCTGTTTAGTTAAACATTTCATAGTTATAAATCCTTCAGTTGTACCATTTTAGTTGAGTAAATTTAGTTGAAACTGCCCGCTACCACGTAAGTTTCAAAGGTTCAATTCAATTCAACTCAGTACCCTACATTCAGCAAATAAATGCCGTATTTTAGGGGTGTCGTAACTAATTTCAGGAGAATGCTCCTACATCAGTAGCGACTTAGTCATCATTGTTAAATTGAATTTTTACTAAATCATGAGAATTGCCAGGTGGGCTATTCCATCGTCTAATCGCATGCAAAAAAAGGACCAATAGGAAGCATCCGTCTTGGGGCACGAAGCTCGGTCAAAGGATTTGAGTGATTATGTCTACTCCTTGAGTTCGTTTTAATATAAAGATTAAAACGTTTGAATAACCCCATAGATAACTTTTCGCATCTGGACTTCAACGTGTCCCAATTTAGAGAATGGAGCATTTCTGTCACACTCGCGAATGTTGGTAACTGCCCTTAACAAATCTGGCTGCCCTGCGCTGGACCATCTCTATATCCTGAATATGAACCATCCTGCGAGGGTTCCAAACAGGAGCACCAAAAGGATAAGGACTCTAGAACAACGACCTACTTGACATTTAACTGTAAAAAAATTATAAGTAAATTTCTCGACAACACGTTTACCTACTGAGCTTATATACTGTGGAACAAACTTCCAACCCCTCTACGCATGAAATTGTTCGAATGCTCCAACTTTACATGTAGGAATAGTTGCAAACATTGGCGAAGAGATGTGAAGAGGTACATTATAGAGTCGGGCTAGATAATTACTGTCCTTAGATATTAAGTCCCATATCGCTAGCCCTTTTTAGATTTTAGATTTTTAATTTCTTTTAACGCTCGTACTTGAAATAAATTGACAATGGCCGTAGCGATTGCGATAAACATGTAAATCAGTATTTTGATTAATAAGAGCTTTGTAATTGACTGAGAATACCTGTAGTATGAACGAGGACTAATAGTCCAATATTGTACTCAATGAGTGTTGAACGAAACAATAAAAAAATAAATAAACATAGGGAGTGGGTTACGTGCTTGCCTCTCAATCCTAAATGCTGGGTTCGCTTCCAGGTCGAGGTCGGTGGGAATTTTTACGGATGGGAGAAATTCCCTAAGTAGCGGCTCTTTCGGATGAGAGTTTAAATCGAGGTCCCGTGTTGAGTTTTGCACGTTAAAGACCCCTCGAGAGGGGGTGGAAATCCCCCCTCGTAGGCTAAATTCCCAGGTAGGTGTTGAAGGCTCATCCCCTGGCGTTGGTGCTTCGCCCTCGTGTTGCAGAAATAGGCCAACGTTAAAAATCAACAAACAAACAAGCAGGAAAAAAGCAGCAAGAAGCTTTCGTCTTCAAACCTTCCTCTGGCTGCTACACAACTCTGAGCAGTTCGACGGAAGGCGAGTTCACCATCGTCGGTTATCACTTTGCCGGCGAGTCCGTGTCCTACCGTTCAAAGCTGGCTGGCAAAAACATTGCGCTTCAGCAGTTAAAGTCGCTTATTGCAAAGAAAGAAAACTAAGTAAGTTTTAAATCTTTCATGCTAACATTGGAGGAAACAGAAATGTGCGAGAAGTAGTCATTACATGCATTTTTAGAAAATTTGCAAGACTTTTTCTCATGGGGCCTAGAACATCCTGTAGGCCTGGGTCCTGTAGGCAACTGGGTACTACTCGGTTTATTCACCGCCACTGAAAGTATGGCGTGTCAAAAACAAAATAATCACTCATGTTGACAA
>JAQGBW010002816.1:0-18356 GCA_034698625.1 Julus scanicus
ATTATATACAGAATTCATTTTCAAAATTTGTGTAAATAATTCATGTATATAATTCAAGTTTCAGTGAGCTTTGTCCAGTTGCCGTACACTGTAAACATGTTTTATAATGCGATTAATTTTTAGGCTTAAATTGTTTGTATGGCTAAATGTTACTTCAATGTGAATAAAAATTTACGTATACCGCCACACACTTTTGTGGAATTCGCTTAATTGGGGCAGCCGCTTAATTGGGCAAAAATGCCTAATTCCCGATGTGTCCCAATTAAGCGGAATCGTCTGTATTTTTTTTTAGAGATTCCTGCGACAACCTGCCCCAGGAATTTCCAAAAAAAGCCCTTGAATATGTGATGCGTAATTTCGATGAATAAATCAGACTCGGATTGCTAGCGCGGGTGCAAATGTCAATCACGAAATGGCAAGTGGGGAGGGGGAGGAAGGGGGGATAAGGGTAGGGGAGGAATTGTAAGTCCCGCACCCTATAACAGCCCCAATACTCTATCCGAATTATACGAGGGCAAAATCGGTATACTAGTGAGGAGGGGCGACGGATTGGGGGTCTCAGGAGGGAGAGGTCCCCCCTAGGGTCACCCTTCAGTCAACTCAAAAAAGGGACTCCTCAGCAGTCTAGGAGTATGTAGTGGGTGGGGGTGGGGGAGGAGGGGTTAAGGGATGAGAAGGGATGGGAGGAAAAACATCGAGGTCTTAAAGGGGAGGGATGGCACTGTGGAAGAAGATGTCGAAGAAGACGATGGAATAAAAAAAATCCACATCATCATCATCATCATCGTCATTATTATTACGATACGATGATGATGGAGATTGATAAAATTGGAAATTTAAGCGAAATTTGCATAAGGGAAAGCGCGACGATATTTCTCAGTTTGAATATTGATGAAGGAAGAGCGAATGAAGAGGCTGCGTTTCAATATTTCTATGCTAATTTTTAGACGCCGATGAAAAGATGAAACGCATGCATCTATCGAGGGGGAAAAATTCACCCAAATAAATATGCACCTTACTGCAGTGAGATTTTTAGGAAAAATCTCATGGAAAAGCACACTGAAATCGAAATTTTGGTGCTGTCCCTTAAAGAAGGCAATCAGTACGTACGTGGGATCTTATCCTGTTTGCCATCATTAAGGGACAGCTTTTTGTCTTACAGGAAAGATCGAGTGGGTAGGAATGGGCAATTTTTCACCTTTTTATTTTTAAAATAATATCAAAACCATAAAACGTAAAAAATGTTATTCACAAATTTACTTTATACTATTGTGAATATTGTGCACAGTGTTGAAAATATTTTCTTATTACTAAAATAAGACAAATAATTGATATAAAACTATTTTCCTTATTGTCCCATTCCTCCTTCCTGGTGAAAAAAACAATAGAAACCAATAGAGGTATTGGTTCCTATTGTTATTTGGGCACTTTATTGGTTTTAATTGTTTTTTATGGTTCCTGTATTGACTTCTATTGATTTCTGTGCCCCTCAAAGAAGGCAATCCACACATAGGTAGGATCTTATCCTGTTTGCCATCATTAAGGGACAGCTTTTTGTATCACAGGGAAGAGTGGGTAGGAATCGGCCATTTTTCACCTTTTTATTTTTAAAATAATACAAAAAACCATAAAACGTAAAAACATGTATTCAAAAATTTACTTTAAACTATTGTGAATATTGTACTTAGTGTTGAAAATATTTTCTAATTGCTAAAATTAGACAAATAATTGATATAAAACTATTCTCCTTATTGTCCCATTCCTCCTCCCTTGTGAAAAAAACAATAGAAACCAATAGAGATTTCTATTGGTTTCTATTGCTATTTGGACACTTTATTGGTTTTAATTGTTTTTAATGGTTCCTGTATTGACTTCTATTGTCCTATATTGATTTCTGTGCCCCTCAAAGAAGGCAATCCACACATAGGTAGGATCTTATCCTGTTTGCCATCATTAAGGGAAGGCTTTTGTATTACAGGGGAGAGTGTGTAGGAACAGGTTATTTTTCACCTTTTTATTTTTAAAATAATATAAAAACCATAAAACGTAAAAATTTGTATTCACAAATTTACTTTAAACTATTGTGAATATTGTGTACAGTGTTGAAAATATTTTCTTATTACTAAAATACGACAAACAATTGATATAAAACTACAGTGGAACCTCGCATAACGAGTATAATTCGTTCCGGAGTCTTACTCGTAAAGCGAAACAAGTTTTTACCATATAAATTGATGTAAAATACAATAATGCGTTCAATGCCGAAAAAAATACTCAAAAATTGAAATTTTCAACAAAACAAATACTCAAAAAACGTTATGTGTAACATTTATTCAAAGAAAAAATACATCAATTCCTACCTGCATACATTCATACCTAATTCCTTTTTACTAGAAAGCTGCCTAGAGACATTTGTTTTTTCCGACACTTCAAAATTTGGTAAAAATGCGACACCACAATATAATTGAATAAATTTGTAGCGGATTTCCCTATCCACGTCACTCGTTATGCGAAACGTCGCTCGTTAAGCGAGTCAGTTTTTAAAAATTTGTATTGCTCGTCATGCGAATTACTCGTTTTGCGAGGTGCTCGTTAAGCGAGGTTCCACTGTACACGTAATCCGTAGTCATGTGAAATGAGTAATCATGCACTCGTGGATACGAGTACTGATTACTGAAATAACGTAGGTTTTATTACGAGTAGAAACCGATTGATTAGATCTCAACAATTAATTACCGATATTTTGTTAATATTGTTTAACATTCGTTCATTTTGAGATTTTCCCCGTTATATATGCGCTTTCACAATCATTTCTATCATGATATTCTTCAATTGAGCGGTTATCTCAGTGGGTTATTATCTCAGGCCCCTATTCCACAAAAATGTACAAGTAACAAGTATATGAAGTTGTAAATTATAGAGTTGTAGTATGACATTCCACCAATAATCTCAGCAACTTGTAAATTATTAGTAAATGTGTACGAGTGATGTCAGAAAAGTACGAGTCTAAGGTGAAAAAAAATGGCGTCTCGAGAAAATCAAATGCTACTTATCTGTGCTATTGAAGCTAGAAAGGGCATCATTTTTGGTAAATTTAGCAGCAATTTGTCAAAAACAGATAAAGTGATCTTCACTGTCACTGGACCACATGTTTATTCAATTAAAAACGTTCTATTCCTGTTCGAAATGCTTTCTAATACTTAATTTACGAGTAATCATTTACCTATAACAAATTCACTACAAGTTACGAGCAATTTGCGAAAAGCAATATCTTTGTGGAACAGAACACTCGTAAACTGACAAGATTTGCTCGTAACTTGTAAGGTGGTCTAATAAATAACAATTGCACAAATATTATCTGTGGAACACAACAAATTGTACTTTTCGTACAAGTATCACTCCTTACCCCTACCAGTACAAAACCATACTTTTGTGAAATAGGGCCTCTTTTTAGTGCTTATTTTAAAATCAAATTCAGACATTTTTTGCATTTCAGACATTTAAAAAAATATCCATACAAGGTCTTTATTTTCTCTACAAGCAACAAAAAAACCACTTAAAGGATCTTATAGAAAGGCAGGTCGTTTTTACAGTGTATATATACAGATGGACGAATGATGGGAGCGTGTGTGAAGCCATTATTTATCGAGCGTATTATTTTGAACGCACTCAGCTCATGTTTCACTAAGTGAACAAATTAGATATACGTTTAGAGATTTTGAAGAAGAATTTAATGCATATTTTGTGTTTTTTTAAGGGGGATTACAACCCTATCCCTTTCAATAAGTCAAATTTGCAACGACACTCACAGTTAAACAAAAAAAGATTAAATAAAAATAAAAATTGTTTAAAATAACTATAAATCAGCAAGGTACTGATTGTGTCATTTTTCACGTTAAAATAGAAGATTTTTTAAAATTAAATTATTATTTGAATTTTTGCACTCATAACTTGCCTATCTCATGTTGCAGTGTTTAATAATTGTTATAAAAGTGCAGGCATTTATCTCACCTCGTAGGTCCTTAAGCCTTTACATATAGGCATTTGGTATATTGGTAAAACCTGTTAAAAGCACACCTGGCCCAAACAGATGTTCATAGTTGAAATGAGAAAACTGAACAGCTTTATCCCATGCACATTTGGGAATCACGAAACGAAAGCAAAAGGACCCAGAGTACCTAAAGTATAGCCCTAAGCTATTGGAAATCCAATGGCTGCATTTAATAAAAGATGTTAATTAACTGGCTTTTGAGTATGGATTTAATCATTTCTATACTCACAATTGCACATTGTGCTTGAAAAATCAAATTAGCTCTCAAAAGTTACTCCTATATATTCAACTATACTGCATAATGGACCCAATATTTGTATTTGGGCAAAGGATGTCCCAATTCAATGGTTGAGATACGCATGCATGGGGCATGCATGATCACGCCGATATCCGAAATGTTTCAATTATTTTTTAAAAAAAATGATAAACATATTATAATAAGATGGTTGCACACATAGTACAGTAAAACCTGTCTAAAAGCATACTCTTGTAACCGATGAAAAATATCGTTTTAGGCAGGTTCATTCATATACGCGGGTCCCAAGTCGGGACGGGTGCATTTTATGCTTTTAAAGAGGTTTTTCATTTACACAGGATGCATTTAGACAGATTCTACTGTATACTGACATTAGATTCTCAACTTATTTACTAATTTTCTGTGCAGCTGAAGTATGCATCAGGAACTTGAGACACAGCTCAAGCTCATTCAATTTGAGCAACTGTGGTACGGGGTAAGGACCCATATAAAAATAAGGATATATTTTATAATAAAAGGATCCACTATAAAGAATATTTGGATTTTTAGGCAATTTATACATGCAGTGCAATCTATAGAAAAATTACTTGAAATTTCTTGATATTCTTTTAAATGAGTTAAAATTCATCTCCATAAAGTATGCAATTTTGCATTAATTTGTAGAGAAATTTTCTTTACCGGAGTGCGCTATTATTTTATATATACACATTGAGTCATAAAAAAGTAGAACCCAATAAAACAAAATCACAACTTGGTGAAAAATGCTCGATTTAAATGAAAATTGTCACTTACATAGAGCAATACAGTGTAGGAACAAAACACTTGCTCCGGACATGCGACACATCTCGGATTTTTTCATACGAGATCATCACAATATTCACCTGTTTTAGCGAAAGCGGTTTTATTTTGTGTACAACTGTTGTAAAAAGAACAATTGAAAGCAGCTTAAAACATTCGGAATGGTCAAATACGACGACCGGCCCAAAGTATCCACATTTTACGGTATTGAGAAAACTTGAGCCGGTGAGATAGCAAAGGATATTGTTCAAAATAATGTTAAACGCACTTACTTTTGTCTTTTTACTCCCCAACATCCGTAAAAATCCCGGAAAATACGTGCAGAATTCACAAAAAAAGCACACCGAAAAACTTTGTTATTAAAACTAAGACATTCGAGCCATAAACCGCGGAACAACTTCACGAGAGTGGAACAATTGGCACGTGCCGCAAAACCGAAGCACGCGCGAAACTGCCGCGTGCGCGCCAATTCCTTCAGCACGTGCCGACATTCCACTCTCGTGAAGATGTTCCGCGGTTTATGGAACGAATATGTCAATGTTTTTCGGTCTGCATTTTTGTGAATTTAGATTATATTTTGCAAGATTTCCATGGACATTAAAAAGTCAGAAAGCAAAGTAATTTGGAAGTTATTTCGTATCTACACTGTGAGTCATAAAAACGTAGAACCACCCAAAAAAAATCACGACTTCTTGTAAAATATTTCAATTTAAATGAAATTTGGAACTTACATGGAACAATAGTGTAGGAAGAAAATACGTGTCCCGTACATGCGACGAATCTCGGATTTTTTAATTTTTCAACAAAACCGTGCTCGAGAAATTAGCAGTTGAACTGCTGCAACTGGAAACGCTACAGTGCATGGAACTCAACCACTGGCCACCAAACAGTCTGGACTCGAATCCGGTGGACTACAAAAATTTGGAGAGTTCTCCGGGAAAAAATTTACAAATCGAAGATTAATAATATCGAAGACTCGAAACTACGAATTAAGAAAACTTGGATTGAACTCGACCGGCGTAGAAACGTTTCATCAATCAAAGAATGGCGCCTTAGACTCCGGGCTTGTGTAAAGACCACCGGAGAACATTTTCACCACATTTTTAAACTCATTTTTCTTCCTACACTATTGTTCTATGTAAATGCCAAATTTCATTTAAATCTAAGCATTTTTCACCAAGTTGTGATTTTTTTATTGGGTTCTATGTTTTTATGATTCGCAATGTAAATGTGTTTCATGAATCAGCTATATTATTTCTCATTTAAAGCATTCAATGCACTTAAAATAGTTTTAAGAACACTGCAAGTTCAATATTGAATCTTGGACATAATGTATTTACAGGACAAAGGAGACTGGGGAGCATTGATACACTTTTTACTAAAACATCTTTTTGCACATTCAATAATTATCCTATTGATGTAAAATTGTAAGATTTGTGGTTTAACTCCACCTCCTAGGGGTAAAGCGCGACACTTAATTCAGACATATATTCGAATTAATAATTATGAAAACTGTCAACAATTACAAAAATTGAAAATTCAAGGATCGTTAATTGAACGTGTCTCATTTTGCCCCAAAATCAGTCGTCTCAGTTTACCCCCACACTGAGATTTCCCATATATAGAAACTTGCATTGCATCAAATGCAATTAAATACAACTAAAACGATGCGTTTCTATTTATTTAGTTCGTAATTAATTAATTAGCAACAGATTGCATATCAGAAACTAAATATTCAGGTAGAAAAACGATGATTTTTATAACAAAAAATGTGATTTCCAGACACAAAAACCACATTTATAAGATCCCAGAAATCTAAGATGGTTCAAATTTTACATATATAAGGACCATCATTTGCTATTTAATAATCCCACTGTCTCACCTAACCCCACCATGATGTACTATTTAAAAAACATCACTGTCTCAACTTACCCCACGTCTCAATGCTCCTCATGAACCATCTAAAATGGTACCAAATTTACAACTAAGGACCACAACTGCAGCTCATGTTTTCCCTCTTCTGAGCTGCAACTCAAGCTCAAGCTTAAGCTTAACTCCTCCCACAGTTGCTGAGCCTTACATTTGGCTGTCTTGAGCTCGACTTTGCATTCATCTGTGGTATGCATGTGGAAATTGAGACACAGCTCAGTCTCAATCTCAGTCGTTGTCTCATCCAAACAAACTATGATATACTATTTACAAATATCACTGTCTCAACTTACCCCATGTCTCAATGCTCCCCGTTAAGTATACATTTTTCATCTAAGATGGTACAAAATTTACAACAAAGGACCATAATATAGGCCCGTACCACAACTGCAGCTCAAGTTTTCCCTCTTCTAAGCACCATCTCAAGCTCAAGCTCAACTCTCTTTCACAGTTGCTGAGCCTTAAATTTGGTTGTCTTGAGCTCGACTTTGCAATTCATCTGGGACTTAAGACACAGCTCAGTCTCAAGCTCATGCGATTTGAGCAAATAGTATATATGATGTCCCCATGTCTCAATGCTCCCCATGCTGCATTCCATCTAAGATGGTTCAAATTTTACATATATGGATCACAAAAAAAAGTGTGTTGTCAGAGGAGAGTCCCACAATCAAAATCTAATTAAGTCATCGAGTTTTACGATTCCAAAAAAACCCTAAAAACTGTTACAAAATTAAAATGTGGGGGAGGATGGGGGGGGGGGTGATAAAGAAAGATACAACTAAGGACCATGATATAGGCCCGTACCACAACTACAGCTCAAGTTTTCCCTTTTCTAAGCACCATCTCAAACTCAAGCTCAACTCTCTTCCACAGTTGCTGAGCCTTACATTTGGCTGTCTTGAGCTCGACTTTGCAATTCATCTAAGACTTGAGACACAGCTCATGCGATTTGAGCAAATAGTATTTAATGTCTCCATGTCTCAATGCTCCCCATGCAGTTTTCCATCTAAGATGGTAAAAAATTTACAACTAAGGACCAGATATAGGCCCGTACCACAATTACAGCTCAAGTTTTCCCTCTTTTAAGCACCATCTCAAGCTCAAGCTCAACTTCTTCCATTGTTTCTAAGGTTTACATTTGGCTGCCTTGAGCTCGACTTTGCAATTCATCTTTGGTATGCATATGGGACTTGAGACACAGCTCAAGCTCATGCGATTTGAGCAAATAGTATTTGATGTCGCTGTCTCACCTAACCCCATGTCTCAATGCTCCCCATGCAGTGTTCCATCTAAGATGTTTCAAATTTTACATATAAAGATCACAAAAAAACGGTGTTGTCAGAGTAGAGTGTCACAACCAAAATCAAATTAAATCATCGAGTTTTACGTTTCCAAAAAAACTCTAAAAACTGCTACAAAATTAAAATGTGGGGAAGGAGGAGGTGGAGGAGGAGGAGGGGGGGTGATAAAGAAAGAATTAAAAGAATTAAGGTAGAAGGAAGACGTCGATGGCGACGATGGGTGGGGAATAAAGCAGGGCGGGGAGATAGTCTTATTTGATTAAAACCTAATTAAGTTTGATATCAGCGAGCTGAATTAAGTTCAATCAAAGTGCGTTTCTGTAAGAGAGCGGTTGACGAACAACTACAAGTCTTCGCGAGTTTCCGGTTCACACACACATGCAAAAGAGGGGTCAAAGTTCAAACTTACCAGAGGTTGGATCCGCTGCACCGTGATGAAGGGCCGCTTGGACCCTGGCAGCAGCCACGTTGACGTGGTCCAAACCATAAAGCGCCGCAAAATCGTTGCTGTTTTGATGAGGATGATGGTGCTGTTGTTGCTGTTGTTGTTGGTGATGATGGTGAGGACCGTTGTTGTTACTGTTGTTGTTGTTGTTGTTGTTTTGTTGGCATTTGTTGCGCTTAATGTCCACTCTGTCGTCGTCGCTGTGATGTTGTTGTCCTATGATGGCGTTGTTCGTCGCGGACGTCGTCGCACTCGAATGTTCCTCCGACATGTCGAACCAAAATTTCCACAAATTTAGGGTCCTTAAATTAAAAGATGTCGAGGTTGTGGAGAAGAAGAACAAGAAGTAGAACAAGATGAAGACTGAAAATGTGGAGATGATGATGATGATGATGAAAAAAAAAACTACTTCTGAACTCGGTGTCAATGATGGTGTTAACCCTAGGGTCAAAGGCTGTTGTGTGGAACCAATTTGGTCCGGACGGTCCAGGGTCCGTTGTTGGAACACGGAAGGGGCCTTTTTTGGAAAAAAAAAAATAAGCACCACGAGGGGGGTGGGGGGGCCGACGAGAGAGTAAACACAAAACGAGAATTGGTTGGGAATCGCTCTAACGAAAAGTGACTAACGAAATTACCGCAAGATACACTTTTATAACGGATACCAGAGTGGGTGAGGCGGTGACCAATCAGGGAGCGACCCGGGCCATTAGGGCGGATCCAAGGGCCGACGAATCCGGGGGTGAGATAGGATGTGGGTGGGGCCTTTTATGCCAATGAGGTCGATGGATCTTTAGGATACTCTGGATACTCAGGCAGTCGCGCCATTATCGATCCAACGGCTCCGGATGCCGGAAGTGACGAGACATGGATGCCCAATGAGGGACACGACTCGCCAGAGAGACGACAGCGACACTATGCAGCGGCGGATCCGCGATGAACTACAACGGAGGTGGGCGTGGCCGAATTTGATGGTCGTGGAGTAGGAAATGTGGATACTTTTAGGTCAGTTTTTGGATGTTTTTCTTTGGATTTTTCTGAAAATTGTATCGATGATTTAGGATCCTGGTACTAACATGGAATCAACACCTCATCTTTTGGAATATTGGATTATTTTTGTTGTTGGATTAACAGGTGAAGGGATAATCCCATCCAAAGTTAACCCATCATTTTAGGGAATCATTTTGGGGATTTTTGGGCGATTATGAGGGGTGTCCTGTGGGGGATAATGTGGGGTAATTTTGGGCCAGGTCTTATACTATTATAGGCCCCATATTTGACCATACATGATGTTTTCCATATGCAGTAGAACCTGTGTAAATGAATAACCTCTATAAAATCTATAAATTAGATGGAATAACGGAAATGTGGATACTTTTAGGTCAGTTTTTGGATGTTTTTCTTTAGGATTTTTCTGAAAATTGTATCGATGATTAGGATCCTAGTACTAACATGGAATCAACACCTCATCTTTTGGAATATTGGATTATTTTTGTTGTTGGATTAACAGGTGAAGGGATAATCCCATCCAAAGTTAACCCATCATTTTAGGGAATCATTTTGGGGATTTTTGGGCGATTATGAGGGGTGTCATGTGGGGGATAATGTGGGGTAATTTTGGGCCAGGGCCTTTTTAGAAGCATATCTCTAGTGGACAAATGTTGTGGACAAAAATTGTAGGTCCCATATTTGTCCATACATGATGTTTTCCATATACAGTAGAACCTGTGTAAATGAATAACCTCTATAAAATCTATAAATTAGATGGAGTAACGGAAATGTGGATACTTTTAGGTCAGTTTTTGGATGTTTTTCTTTGGGATTTTTTCTAAAAATTGTATCGATGATTAGGACCCTGGTAACATGGAATCAACCCCTCATCTTTTGGAATATTGGATTATTTTTGTTGTTGGATTAACAGGTGAAGGGATAATCCCATCCAAATTTCGCCCAAAGTTAACCCATCATTTTAGGGAATCATTTTGGGGATTTTTGGGCAATTATGAGGGGTGTCATGTGGGGAATAATGTGGGGTAATTTTGGGTTTTCCATATACAGTAGAACCTGTCCTGTGTAAATGAATAACCTCTATAAAAGCATAAAATGTACCGGTCCCGACTTAGTAACCCGTGTATAAGTGCACCTGACTAAAATCATATTTTTAGTCGGTCTCAAGCAAATGCAATTTAAGCCGTACAAACTGCATCTCAAACTAAAACTCATGCTTGAGAGTTTACCTCCGAAACAGAGTTACTCAAACTTGAGCTTATAAGCTTGAGATGCAGCTTAAAAGAGGCCAAACTTGAGCTTTAGCTTGAGTTGTAGCTTAGAAGAGGCCAAACTACACAGTCTTGAACTCATCTTGGTAATTTTTCTGTGCGGCTGTGGTGTGCATCTGGGACTTGAGACTGAGCTTGGTCTTATAAGCTCACACAATTTGAGGAACTGCGGTTAGACAGGTTGTACTGTGCATGTATATGGACCATTTATGAACCATATATATACGTGGATGATTTTCGTGACACCCTGCACTGGCTAATTGTATGGGGGGACCGAGGAGCATTGAGATATGGGGTAAGATGAGACAGTGACATCATTAAATAGTTCTATTGTGGATATTGGATTTAGAATCTAAAATTCCTTGGTTTTTGTGTCGGAAAATCACTTTTTTTTTTAGAAAAATCATCGTTATTTCTATTTGAATATTTTGATATTTAATCTATTGCTAATTAATGCAAATTTTATTGTTTAGATAATTAGAAACATAACGTTTTAGTTGAATTTTATTGCCATTGATGTAATTTAAGTTTCTATCGGACAATTTCAGTGTGGGGTAAACTGAGACGACTGATTTGAGGCGAGATGAGACAACTTGAATTTTCATCGTTTGTAATTGTTGGCAATTTTAATAATTATTAATTTGTATACGTTTAAATTATGGAATTGAATGAAAATTAGTCTAATTCATGAAGTGTCTCATTTTACCCCAGGTGCGGGGGTAAAATGAGACATTCCATACAAATTTTACAGTTAAAATTTGACGGTAGATTTGCTAGAATTGACTTCATAAAATGTTGATACGCAGCCACTTAATTAAACCACATATCTTTACAATTTAAGATCAATAGGACAATTATTGCATAAGACGTCATCGATTCTAAGGCGCATTTTAATATGTGACCAACCAACAACAAAAGAGAACTTTGATTATAAAAAAAATTCTTATGGAATATCTTTTACAATTTATCTTTTCAATTTGCTAATAAACAACAATAGGTCACATGCATCCATCCCACGCATGCATGCATGTATCTATGCATGGGCATGCATGACGATTGCAATTGGTCTCTTAACGAAATGTTATAAGGATAAACCACGATTAACATTTTGTTTTTGTATAGGAAAGGCAATAAAAAAAAGTTGGATTAATCACCCGTGATTTAACATTATCGAAATTTCAAAATTAAAATGTGTTAATTGAGGCACACACGCATGTATAAGATTTCCTAAATCAGAAATAATCTGGCATTCAGACATAAAAAGAAGAAAAAAATACCATATTAAAGCTGTTTAGACAATTAATAATTACACATGTATGTGATTAATCTGAAGATATTTGATGAATCCGAGAAAGGCTGATTAATCTGAAAAAATCTGATTAATCTGAAAAAAAATCTGTTTAATCTAAAGATATCTGATTAATCTTAAGAAATCTGATTAATTCGAAGATATTTGGTTAATCCGTAGAAATGTGATTGATCTGAAAAAATCTGGTTAATCCGAAGATATTTGATGAATCCGAAGAAGGCTGCTTAATCTAAAAAAAATCTGTTTAATCTAAGGATATGTGATTAATCTTAAGACATCTGATTAATCTTAAGAAATCTGATTAATCCCAAGATATTTGATTAATCCCAAGATTTGATTAATCCGAAGAAGGATGATTGATGTTAAGATATATCTGATTAATTTTAAGAAATCTAATTAAGCCGAAGATATTTAAAGAATCCGAAGAAGGCTGTTTAATCTGAAAAAAAAAATCTGTTTAATCTAAGGATATCTGATTAATCTTAAGAAATCTGATTAAGCCGAAGATATTTGATGAATCCGAAGAAGGATGATTGATCTGAAAAAAAAATCTGTTTAAAAATATCTGATTAAACTTAACATATCTGATTAATCTGAAAAAATCTGCATGATTAATCCGAAGATACCTGATCAATATCCATTATCAATGTACCGATTCGGACTATAGAACATGCATGTAAATACTGCGCAATTTGGGTCCCGTGCATGGCGTCCGCCAAGTAAATATGCTTGAAAAAAAATCCAGCACATTTCAAGGACCCCCTCCCCGCATTATTTTTACAATTTTATAGAAAGTTGCAAACAAAAAATAATTTCAAACATAATTTCCGACTTTTCCGAGGTGCTAAAAATCCAAGCACATTTTCCGAATTTCATGAAGGCTGTCATGCACGCCATCAATACGACATGCATAGGGCGCTGTATTGCGAATCCATATAAAATCATAAAAGGGGCACAAGGACAATTTTAACTCATCTAATGACACGTGTGCCCAATTTCCTTAAAAGTCAATGCGGTTGTCAACAAACACACTCCCACGTGTCTAAGGGACGGAGGGACACGTGACCATGTTGAAAGTCCTGCCTGCGATAATTGGCTTTTACAATAAGGGCCTTTTCATACAGAAATCTCTAGATTAATTTGCGAATACAGCGTGCCGTAAATAATATACGTGGTGTGGAAACGCTTAAGGGGAAAAATGGCGACAATCAGGAGTAACCTATAATGGATGGGTAACCTAAATACAACGGGACCTCGATTTACGAACGTCTCTATTTACGAACAATTCGATTTACGACCTATACTTTCAAGGGTGAAATAAATTGTGGATACTTTGGGTCAGTTTTTGGGGGTTGTTATGGACAAAGTAATTAATATACAGTGGATCCCACATGAAAAAAAAATGCATTTCAAAAATGCATATAGATTGAGACACTGAAATGCATTTCAAAATGTATTTTGAAATACATTTATAATGCATTTTTAGAAATGCATTTCAAAATGTATTTCCAAACACATTTTTAGAAATGCATTTTCGGTGTCTCAATCTATATATGTATTTTAAATGCATTGCAAATTATTGTAAATGCATTTCTTTTCCATGTGGGGAATCTCGATTTACGAACGTCTCTTTTTACGAACAATTCGATTTACGACCTACACTTTCAAAGGGTGAAATAAATTGTGGATACTTTGGGTCAGTTTTTGGGGGTTGTTATGGACAAAGTAATTAATATACAGTGGATCCCACATGAAAAAAAAATGCATTTCAAAAATGCATATAGATTGAGACACTGAAATGCATTTCAAAATGTATTTTGAAATACATTTATAATGCATTTTTAGAAATGCATTTCAAAATGTATTTCCAAACACATTTTTAGAAATGCATTTTCGGTGTCTCAATCTATATATGTATTTTAAATGCATTGCAAATTATTGTAAATGCATTTCTTTTCCATGTGGGGAATCTCGATTTACGAACGTCTCTTTTTACGAACAATTCGATTTACGAACACCATATGTTGTTTCGGTTAACGAACGTTAATCCAAATTACGAACGGGTCAAAACCCTGCGTGCTACCATAAAAGTGCATAGTTTTAGTGAATATGGCATTAAGAAGAATCACAAACGTATTAATGTTGATTTAAAAAAGGAAATTATAGCTAAACATGAAAGTTGTGATCGGGTTTTGGATCTTGTTGATGAAGTACAACATGGCGAAATCGACGATCTGCACTATTCTAAACAATAAAGATGCGGTTTATTTTTTCAGTAATTAAACTGCTTTCTTCTAATATTACTGTTATACGTGAACCTTTCATGCATTTGTAACGTATCTAACATTATAGAACCTCGTACAAATTTGATGAGGTTGGTGTTGTGCAGAGCCCCAAAAAGCACAAATCGAAAACACAAAAAGGATTAAAATATGTGAAATATTGGGCAGAGTCGTTGATAAGGGGGAATTAAGAGGAAAAGGGGTGTTGAGAAAACGAGGACATTTTTCGGACCTCCTAAGTTCACGAGCCCTTCGTTTCCAGGTCAGAATCCGGCGCTGATTCTTGCGCATTTTGTCATTAAACTGCCAATAAATTTAATTTCATACATAATATTGTATTATTTCCACATATAAAACCATACAATGTTAAAAAAAATAAAAAATAAAAAATGTGGACATGGAACGCATTATTTGGATTTACATTGATTGCAATGGGAAAAATTGTTTCGAATTACGAATTTTTCCATTTACGAACAGTGTTACGGAACGGATTAAGTTCGTAAATCGAGGTTACACTGTATACTCAAAAACTTAAAGGTTTAAAATTTGAACAACAGTTTTCTACTTACCTTTATCACGACCATGATTGCGAAAAAGGCCCATGCATACATCTCAAAATAAGGCTTCAGCAATCCATGAACTGAGATACGTGTCCTATTGTTCTAAAATTGTAATAATATGTGGTTTAATTAAGGAGCTGAGGATTAACATGTCTCATTTTACCCCACTCCTGAGGTGAAAAGAGACAATGAGTCAAATGACACGTGATACGATAGAAAACAACATTCCAAATAACAATAGAAAACAATAGAAATCTCGATTGTTTTTTTTCACCAGGGCTCCTCCTGTCTACATGCCAGAAGACCCCTCCCCCCCTTTCCTAACCACCTCTTGAGAACGTCCTTTATCAATGATCCATAAAACCATATGAATAAAACCATAAATCCTTCAAATACAAAACACATCGGTCCGAAAGGTTTGATGACACGGCATGATACTAAGTTAAATTTATGAATAAATTGAAATTATTTATAAATTTATGGCTAAGATAATTTATAAAAACGGAATAAGATTTAAAAAAATTTAATCTTCAAAATCACTGAAAAAAAAAATGTTGATGCTGCCCCTTAAAAACGGCAATCCATAAGTACGTAGGAGCTTACCCTGTTTGCCTTCGTCTTAAATAACATATTTGTGTACTTGATTATTTGTAGCAGACTTGGGGAAATTATACTCATGCGTGAGAGTACTGATAGATATTGTGCTGGAATCGTGCTCTATGGTAGGGGATAGCGGGGCACAGTGGTACAACGTCTTTATAAAATCAGGTTTTATCAGCAACCAAATGCTTTTGATTTTCAAAGAAGCTGTATGCAGCACTCTTTCATTAACCAAAATTTCTGCGATCTGAAACAAGTTTAGAAGAAAATATTTGCACTTAAAGTAATTGTTCTTGAAAAGTAATTATTCAAAAAACAATTGGATTTTTATTCTAGGTGTAATTATAAAACATTAATAATGCTGCGATATACCATTCATTTTGTATTCAACTACTCTCTGTACTCAGTAGTTTTTCACTCAGTTACTCAAGTTCATTCAATGTACTCAATTACTACCCAACACATGTTTGTAATCGAGTGCATTATACGCATTCCTTTTGAGTACATTTTGTATTCAATTATTCTTTGTACTCGGTACTCTTTTGATCTTTTACTCTTTTACTCGTTACTATAGTTATTCCTTACTCAAATTCATTCAATGTACTCAATTACTACTTAACACATGTTTGTAATCGAGTGGTTTGTACTCATACATGTTGAGTACATTTTAATTCAATTACATTCGTACATTTTGTATTCAACTACTCCCTGAACTCAGTAGTTTTTTACTGTTACTCAAATTCATTCAATGTACTCAATTACTATTTAACACATGTTTGTAATCGAGTGCATTATACTTATTCCTTTTGGGTACATTTTGTATTCAATTACTTTTTGTACTCGGTACTCTTTTGCTCTTTTACTCGTTACTCGTTATTCGTTACTCAAATTCATTCAATGTACTCAATTACTACTTAACACATGTTTGTAATCGAGTGGTTTGTACTCATACATGTTGAGTACATTTTAATTCAATTACATTCGTACATTTTGTATTCAACTACTCCCTGAACTCATTAGTTTTTCACTCAGCTACTCAAATTCATTCAATGTACTCAATTACTACCTAACACATGTTTGTAATCGAGCGGTTTGTACTCATACATTTTCATTCAATTACATTCGCACATTTTGTATTCAATTATACTCTCTGTACTCAGTATAGTTTTTCACTCAGTTACTCAAATTCATTCAATGTACTCAATTACTACCCAACACATGGTTTTAATCGAGTGGTTTGTACTCATACATTTTGAGTACATTTTCATTCAATTACATTCGTATACATTTTGTATTCAACTACTCTCTGTACTCATTAGTTTTTCACTCAGTTACTCAAATTCATTCAATGTACTCAATTACTGTTAGTACTGATTTATAGTATTTGCTCTTTACTTTTTTCGCATTATTTACCATAAATTGCCATGTTTATTAACCATATTATCTACATGAAATGTACTGCCCATTGATGATGGCCATGCATTTAGGGCTAGGGCTTTTTTCATAGAACAGTAAATAAGCCTAAGCAAATAAATCGGGTGTCATTATACTACTCGAGAGGAGTAAATAATAAAATGTCGCGCATATTTTCAAGGGCCGCATGAATTAAAGGATGAACTTGTTTGAACACGTGGACGTCAATCTGTTGTCGAACACGTGTTCACTTAATTCATTGTTTGAGTTGACGCGTTGACACGTCGTCTCAACGCCTTTCTCTCGATTTGCACGTAATTAGGCGCACGTGGCTACTCGCGCCCCCTGGGGGGATGGCGAGCGAGGGGGTGGACCAATACCCCATGGGGCTCCTCTTTCTAAATATGTAGATGTTGTAGCGGAACATGTGTTACTCTCTGAGTCAGTGTTGCATGGGCAGTGCGTTCGATGAATTTGAGTAACGAGTAAAAGAGTACAGTGGGTACAATGAGTAATTGAATACAAAATGTACTCAAACTGTATGAGTGTAATGCACACGATTACAAATATGTGTTGGGTAGTAATTAAGTACATTGAATGAATTTGAGTAACGAGTAAAAGAGTACTGGGTACACAGTCAACTGAGTATACAGAGCAGCGAGAGTAATTGAACACAAGATGTACTCAAACTATATGAATGTAATGCACTCGATTACAAATATGTGTTGGGTAGTGATTGAGTACATTAAATGAATTTGAGTAACTGAGTGAAAAACTACCGAGTACAGAGGAGAGTAATTGAATACAAAATATCCCAAAGTAATTGAATGTTAATTTACTCTAAGCGGACGAGTAGGGGTGACCGGGGCACAGTGGTACAACGTCTTTATAAAATCAGGTTTTATCAGCAATCCAATGCTTTTCATTTCAAAAGAAGCTGAATGCAGCACTCTTTCATTAACCAATATTACTGCGATCTGACACAAGTTTAGAAGAAAATATTTTAGTTAAAGTTTTTGTTATTGAAAAGTAATTATTCAACTCGAAATTGGATTTTTATTTATTCTAGGTGTAATTATAAAATATTAGTAATGCTGCGATATACCATTGACGAGTGTATATATCCAGCTATAATT
>JAQGBW010002817.1:0-18346 GCA_034698625.1 Julus scanicus
ACGTCATTTTCGACGTTTTTTTAAAACTTATAAAATATAGAAAAACAAATATTGTAAATTTGTTAGTGTTCTCATGTTTTGGTCGAAACCTGACCAAAAACTGACGTCCTTTTCACTGGTGTAGACGTCTTCCGACGGCTCGACGTCTTTCAGACGTCGATGTGCTACGTGGGACATAGTCACACACATACGTGTTGCACAGAATTACATTACTTAGCAGAAAAATGACAAAGTTGCAAACAAGCATAGCATGTTTACCCAATTCTCATAATGTAGGAATTAACGGAATTCCATAAGATCGATATTCACACAAAACAAGTCATGAATTCAATTAGCTGTTAAAGTTCAATGAAATTTTAACTGCGGGTCCAAACTTTTTAGTTCGTCAATCCTGGTTGTAGTTTTCTGAACACAAATTAAGAAAATAGAAGAAAGGGGGACAAAAAAGGGGTAAAAACCGCTAGATGAATTTAGGGCTAAACTTTGAAATTCGCGGGAGGGGGGTGGGAGAAAGATTTTACATCAAACTACGAAAAATTAGGGAAACAAGTACAAGCGGTGCATCGCTTACCTTTAATGAATTCGGCAGTGTAGTGTACGGTTTCGTTAAATTCGTCCATGATGTTCAATAATCACATTAAAGAGTCAGGTGCGAACGTTTTCAAAACATACGGTCAACTGCTGATTTACGTAGTCGGCGTCGTTCCACTCCGTCCCTTCCAATCCATTTGGGAGTAAAATACTGTTATTAAAAACACTGGAGATGAATTTGTGGAAGGCTAAGGCAGAATATGATCTAGTAAAACTGTTGAAAAGCACGGGTAAAACCGTTTGAAAGGAGAGGAAAGCGCGTGGTCTTTAAAAGTAATAGCTTTCAGTCCACAACAACAACCGCCATCTTAAAACTGCTTTTTCAAATACGGGCCAATGGGATTCAAGCCCGAGATTTAACCGTTTAGGGGATCGCCTAATCGGGGCTCTAGGAAAGCATGGCCAATAGATGGCGCAGTCATGCAAGAGATACCGAGAGTACAGGGCGTCTCAAAATTATTTTCACCTACATAATATTAGTACAAACACATTTGGTCTTGATATGAATATAAATTGTATATTTATTTATCCTTTCATGCCCCTATGCATGATAGATATATTGTTATTCCTTTCGAATGGAGGGCCATATATTAGGCCAATGAGAACTATGTGCCACTCTGCCCATAGCAACAGATTAAGGGGATTACAACCCTATCCTTTTCAATAGGAAAATTTTTAAAGACACTCACAGTCAAACAAAAAAAGATTACATTCAAATAAAAATTGTTTGAAATAGTTTGATAAATCAGCAAAGTGCTCATCGTGTCATTTTTCACTTTAAAATATTATACTGTGGAGCCCCTTGCTGATCCATCAAACCACCCCAAACAATTCTCACCCCTACCCAAAACTCCGTCATTCAACTGTGAGTATCTTTGCAAACCTGACCCATTGAAAAGGAAAGGGTTATGATCCCTATTAAATATTGGACTTGGGATAGGTTCGCACTAGAAATTTTTTCTGAGCAACTAAAAAGAAAACTAAAATCAGTCACAAGGACCTCTTACACGAATAATTGAGCAAAATATTTGTCAAAACATTTGCATTTCGATCATTATTCCCATCTTTTTGAGATGATAAAAATCCAAGCAAATTTTCCAATTCTTAAGGCTGCTGGACAATGTTAGTTTTCCAACTCAAATCAGAAGTGTTCAACAATAAAATATAGTTTTTCATTTAATCCACTTTTTACAAATTTAGAACAAAATTCTAATTTTTGGGACAAACAAAAAGTGACAATGTAAAGAAGGCTCAAAAACTCGCAACTTATCAGGATGCGCGCAATTATTAAGAATTAAGATTCTTATGAGCACAACAATGTTATTGTAAAATCAAGTTGGTTGCCGAGCGAAATCCAAAGGCCACTGCTTCGTCAGGATGTTCGCAATGTCGATGCCTGGCTTTTGAAACCGTGTTTTTGAAGAAGGGGGGGGGGGGGGCTGGGAGAAGTAAAAATCATTATTTTGATTTTTTGATTTCAATGATACCAGAGGAAAGGAAGGGTTAAGGATGTTGGATTAAAGTATAATGAATGAGCACACAGTCTAAAAATTAAATGCGAGAAAAAGGTTAAAAAGAAAAGGTTGCATCCATTTGAAGAGAACCTGTCACAAACCAATTGTGCTATAAACAATCCCAGATAGCTTAAGAACGCACCACCAAGGATGCCTTGCCTGCTGATTGAAAATACGGAATTAAAACTTAAAACAGTTGTCGAGTTACGGAGGCTGGTCCGGCTGCTTGGAGAGTTCGAGAATCCGAATTGAATCGGTCCGAAAATCATCTGGGCAAGTGAGGCGGAAAAGCCTCCGTCCTGATTCGCACATGGGGTGGCATGTTGGTGAACCCCCCGGAAGGTAAGAAAGGTGGCCTGCCTAAGTGGTTCATCGAAGGGTCCATCATTCTCATGGCGTTCCCATCGTTGGGCGCCATCGCCATGGGAGGGGGCGCTCGGTACCCTTTTAATGGAATGATGCCCATGGGATACATATAGTGCTGCCTTTGCATACCATTACCTCCGACGTTCGTGTGCCTCTGCGGTGGTGTGGCAAGTCTTGGCATGGGATGGCGTGGAGACTCCTGCCTCGGTTTGTGCAATAACGGAGGAAAGCTTTCCTGGTAAGCTTTTCTTTCGTCTACTTGAACAACCCTTTGTTGCGGCCTGTTCTGCGACACTGTGGCTTCTGTAAACATAGATAGACCGGCACGTATAAGGTAAATCCTTTTTCCACGGCTATTATTTTGGTAGGGAACATCATCGTGTTTACTTACGCTGATGTCGTCGAGGGGACATAACGTCCCTCTTAGAGTAATCCTTGTTTACCGATGGTGCGTTGCTTTTGTTTGCGTTGACTTTAGCCTTGTCCTCCCGATGGTGGTGATTACTGTTGCTCCTCTTCCTTGGACAGTCCCTCACTAAATGCCCGATGCGACCGCATGCACGGCAGCAACGATCGTTTGGAGGTGGCCCATCAGTCAGCACTTTGGCATCAAACAGAAAATCCTACAAAAGAGATGATCTGGTAAATCAATTTTCGATAAATCAAGCTCTGAACTATAACAGATTTTTACTACTTGTCTTTTTTTTTGCAATGAATTCTATGATGAAATCAAAAAATATTTGTGTGCTGGTATCAAATTGAACAGGTAAAACCCTGCAACCAAAAATAATGTGCATAAAAGCAATATTCACCTCCACACACGTATAACCCCGAGGCACTCCCAGAACAGGTGTACCAAAGATGGCTCTTCCCTTGATGAAAGCTTTCATGATATAGTTATTCACTAAAACAAAATATGGAAATTAATATTACGTGATAGAACATTAAATGAAAATATAAGAGCAAATTAAAAGGTTCGTTCAGAACAGTGGAATGATCATAAGGAAATATGGTCATAGCATGCAGGGTGACAGATTATTTTACCAAAACTTTTCAAGTATTTTCTAGGAAACAAATAAAAAAAACATAGTCGGGATGGCTTTCGAGGAAAAAAAATTAAGAAGTTACGAAACTATGCAAATAAATGAACAGAGGAAAGTTTCACCCGAATATGCTAGTTAAATTAAGATTTTATACTCTATAGAAGTAGGGATTAAAACATCGTAAAGCGCAGCCTAGTAAGTCTGGACCAGGAAGGTGAAGTTTAAAAGGCAAATAGGAACTAATTTACATAAAAAACATACTTTTCCTAGAGACACCCAGTCCTAGATTATGGCTTAAATCAAAAGGATCTAAATGAAAGAGAAAATACAGATCAGCAAATGGAGTAGTACTTCGAAATATGCATAATATGTAATAATTATGAAATCCGTCTAACCTTCGATTGCTATCGATTTAGAATTCCACAACTTTTCAAAGCGTGTCAGGGGTTTCAGCTGTCTTATAGAAACCACATAGTTCTTAAAATCGAACACTTCGGAGTAAAATCGCAAGAGGCCGATCCAAAGTTCGCCGACGCTTTCCTTATTTCTGCCTTTTTGTGGCCAAACGCTACCCTGTACTCCGAATGCAAACATAGAACATGTTTACTTTTACAATAATTATTAAACTACAAACTAAGCGGTAATTTCTCGTAGCAACGAATTTACGTGCCAGGTTTTTTAAGTTGTCGTAATACCATGCATTCCATCCATCCACCATTTTCACAGGAAGAGGTTGTTCGGAGTTGTAAAGCTGAAAAAAAACCAGAAATAAGTATGACATCGAATGAATATTATATCAATTTTGCACTATGTTTTTAGCTTAGTAGACGATTGTTTACCTCTTGTAACACAGGTATGACTGGCGGATTTCTTTGTTGCAAAAAGAAAATGACCATTAAAGTGTAAGCGTAAGATGAAAGACTGCCACGAGATGCATCCCCAATATCGCATAACTTAACAATGCAAAATAAACACATTAGAAACTGCAATTGAACTTTAAAAATGCAAAACAGATAAAGAAAAAATTCCACCTTGGCGAAGTATTTCATCGTGTAGCCTAGAATCCGCACACGAGGATCGATTTTGCTGTACATCAGCAACATTCTCGTGTTATGTTGGGCCTGACGAAAAACAATGAACCACAATTACAATCGCAACAAAAAAATTCATAATAATAATTCTCTTGTGATTACAAAGGAAATTTCTGCATCATTGTAAGAACAAATCAGATAATTTAAATAAAAAAAGCAGTTGCTATATAGTATTGTTTATCAAACTTTGTACAGTGTATTTTGCAAGAATGAATTTTGTGAAAAATGAATGAGTAACTTTAAAAAACCTACCAGAGTGTTGTAAAGACTGACGTCACATTCTAATCTGGACTGGCGATGAGCAAACTTTACAATGGGCACTTTAGCTGTTGGAATAGCAACCACTTGGGCAATGCTTTTACACTTTTTAAGTTTCTCTGCCAAAAACGTGATGATTTCGACATAATTCAGTCCCTAGACGTAGCAGGAAAAAAAAAAAATTAAGTAAGCAAATTAAGATTACGCAAAATGACAATGTAATGAACGAGGCTTACCTGGCCTTCGGATTTGTTCTTCGAAAACGTTAGACAAATGTCGAGATCGCTCCGACGAAAACCGAATCCGTTGCATGATGAGCCAAACAGCTCTAAACGCGCGTCCGAATAAGTGGTACGGATAAAACTTTGGAGTTCGCTTAAAATTGTTTCCCGTTCCTCTAGTTCTCGGGGTCGTGGTTTAAAAATGTCTAGAACAGGTAGCATAAAGAAGAGTGATTACAGATGGTATTACTCGGGGAGATACAACCTAACAATTAATATGGTAAGACATATTTGAGAAAGCTTACCCTCAATCTTGAAGCATGTTGCAGTGATCAAATCAGTAAACATCGGATTGAGAGGTGGCAATGGCAGTAATGGAGGAAGCTGGTCATCTGGGCAGTTTTGTTTGAGATGGCCTTCTTTTTGGCAAATGCTGCACTCGACTACAGGATGCTAAAACGTGATGAACAAGAGAAAACAAACTTAAATATTTGGCACGAATAAAACCAAAAAATTAAAAACACTGAAATCATTCCGATAAAACCTCCTTTAAATTAGTGGTGCTATCAAATTAAACCGTTTTTAATGGTCTGGAAAAGACAGTTTTAAAAACACCTGGATGGCCATCAATAAAGCATTCCTGATTTATGAGACACCAGAAAAAAACACTTACTTTTCCTCCGGTCAAACAATGCCACTTAAAGCCATATGTATATGCGCTGGCCTCAATTCCTGCAATTAATGCTAGGATTTCCTGAGGAGTAGCAAGCCGGCTGTATTTCATTTTTAATTTTTTAGCCTTTTGTTCCTCTATCTTCTCGTTGGCCTTTTTCGTCTTCTCTGCATCAGGGTCAACAGCTGACTTTTGCTCAGAGTTTAAATCAAGCTCCTCGTCCTCAGTTTCGGAATCGTTGGCGCTCTTGTACGAATCTTCACTGTCCACAGTTCGAGAAGAATCCATGCGCTTTCGCTCGTGCGTTTTACAATCGCTCGTCAGATCTTCGTCGCCTATCTGCTCGTCTTGCATTTCTTTGGTTTCGCCAGGTAATGCGTGTTTCGTTATGTCGATGCTTTGCTGCACATTTGTCCTGGACCCTTTCGCCCCCTTCGATTGGTGAGCGCGACATAATAAATCATCGTTTGCACTAGAATCTTCGGTAGAGGTATTCTCGTATCCTGTGCCAGAATGGAGGTCGAGACCGACAGGCTTTGGGATTGAGGCAAATGCTGGGCCGACGGCAGTTTGAGGAATGCCAAAATACTTAAATGAAAGTTTAAAACAGGACAGGATGAAATCGTAAACTTTCTGTGAACTAACACAGCGGGCTAAATTGCGTTTTGAGCTGAAGGGATCTGAAAGCATAAAAGAGTCACTTATTTTCAAGCTTTTCAAAACAAGCTACCATAATGTACAATTTTTTTAAATAAAACAATGAAATAACTTTTTTTAAAGAAACCATTCAATAGATCAGCGGTTTTCAAATTATGTTTTGGAATGCTGTCAGGGGTCCACTGCTGCGTCTTTTTAATCATAAAAATGCACAGTATTTTTTGGTATTTTAAATAATTTGTGATACTGGGCCCAAAAGTTCATTTCGACAACACATTCAATTTGAGTGGTGTCATTACTACAATACTATAAATTATTAACAATCTAAATACACAAAATTAGATAAAAATCTAGTCAATTATAAAATATGAGATTTGATAAAAACTCAATTCAATCATAAATATTTAAACCTCAAAATGGAAAGTTTGAAGACCGCTAAACTCGGTTAACCGAATCAGTCTAAATAACGATTTGCACAAGTCCAACCCTGCACAATCTTTACATGTTTAGAAAGATAAGCCACAAACCTTCGATAGCAAGTTTACGACCTCTCCAGTTTTTCTTTGTTGTCGTCAGAGGTCTAGATTCCTTAATGCAAACAACGCAAGAACTGCTCGGAAACGTAAGTGCATAAAAGCGAAACAGTTCCACCCAAAGGAAGCCCGTGGAAGCATAGTTTTTCGTAGTCCAATTCTTGGAAGCTTCTAACGCAGTAGCGTATGCGTTCTCTTCATCGCTTAGCTCATGCAAAACTGGCAAAACCGGCCCTTTCATTTGTTGTAAAAAGTAGATGACCATTAAATCAAAGGCATGGGGTGGCAACAGTCCCTCCATTTGCTTATCGACATTGCATTCCTATAAAAAAAAGTTTAAATATTAAAAGCACAACCTAAGTAACAAAACAAATTAGGAGATTAAAGACTAAACTTACCCTTGCCCAATAGCGCAGCAAAGTGCACAACCAGCCAACTCTGTGATCGAACTGAACATATTCCTTGATAAGTTTAGATGTATCGCACGAGGAATCGCAATTAAGGCCCAAAACACATCGAAGTGAAGTAGCCGTGTGCATGAAGGTTATTACTGGTAGTTTAGCACCCCAATCGGCTTTCACATCCGAGTAGACAGAGTTGCAGCTAACTATGACATCGTACGCATCTTTCAATGTGTGTGCAGGGTTGATCTTAGGGTCGGGGGCAACTTGAAGGTTTAAGTTTACATCACAACCTTTTAAGCCGACTCCAGTCATTGAAGAGCCATACAATACGACATCACAACTTTCTGGAATTAAATGGATTGATTTTGCATGTTAGAGGGATAATCCGACACCAACAATGTGCCCTAATAAACCTTTATGAATAATGGTCCAGGTTCTACTTTATATCATACAAAACCCGCTTATAAATTCTATGAAAAGCACATTTCTATTTAAAAATAGGCTGACCTGGAAGCTTGGTTTTAAGACATTCCTTCAAGTCAACCGCAATATATTCCCTTTTATAAATTTCTTTTTGAGTCAATCCATTAGCTTCTTTCGTTTCCATTAGCAATTTATTGATGGCATCTACGTGAGCTTGACAGGGATCTGGTAGCTGCCGCAGAGTCATGTCCAATTCTTCTGCCTATATTGAAAAAAAAAAGAATGACTTAAAACAAATGCAATAATAAAATACAACAGTTAATAAATAAGAGAAATGCAAACCTCCTTAAGCGTCAAGTGTCGATTACTCTTAATGTGCTTTTTGCATGTCAAGAGGTTATCGCAGTGATATTCACACATGTGGCAAAAATACTGAGCTCTTGGATGGCTTAGAGATTTCTAAAATTTGAAAAGGCAAATTAAGCAATTAATCATCCAAAATACAACTGATTTAGGATGACAATGATAATATTACATACCTTTTTCAAAGCCAAAATCCGCTGTTCTCTTAAAATCGCAAATATTTCTTCAGATATTGCACTTTTGGGAGAGTGATCCAACAATGCCAAATTGAATGCATCAAGAGCTACATTAAATAATAAATATTACACACACTTACAATAAAACAAGGTCGGAATTTTGCAATAAGAAAGCTTGCAAGTATATTAACTAACATGAACATTAACTCAATTTTTTCATATGGATAATGCCATCAGTTGTTTTTTTTAATAACGTGCTTGTTATCAGCTAACTGAAAATCTGTCAGTTATATTCACATCTCAAGAAATTATGTACGAACTTACTTAATTAACTGCTACAATTGTGTAAATTTTTTATTAATTTATTTCTGAGAGATGGACGATTTTTATCAATTTGCTTATTTTTTCTCACCTTTTACAGCGGCATATGGGTTAACAGGAATGCTCTTAGCCATTTGTTGAAATTGTGTAGCCGTGTGCCCAAACCCAGTCTTGATTTCCGCCGTAATATAATTCATAATGTCGGCTGGCTTTAGCAGCACATTAACAGCATCCGTTTCCAATTGCTTTCTTTCATTTAACAAAACCGTTGCTGAAGGTAAATTTGTGGTCAGCTGCTGCGTGGGGTTGGCCGAATTTGCTGCTGCTAGAATTTCCGCTTCGGAATCTTGTTTGGCAACAGGTAAGGCTGGCTCCGTTTGTCCCGTGTTTCCATTGTGTGCCTGTATTGCCGTGATGTTATCAGAGTCTGAGTCCAGCATCTCAGACTGCAAATTAGTGATGGCATTTGGAATTCTAGCCTTCTTCTTTCTTCTCTTCCGCTTGGATTTCGGCAAAATTACTTTGCTGGCATTTGTCGAATCTGGAAGCCAGGTCAAATTTGTTAACTGTTGCAACTCTCCAGCAATATCCTCCGGTAAAGCAATATCCTGATTTGGTTCGTTGATTCCTTGGTCACACGCAATGTAGAAATTGTGATTACATTTCTTGTTTAATAAGCATAAGCATAAGACAAGACCATTAACTCACCATGTTCCCGATTACTGGACAGAGACAGATCAACATGATTGGATACTGGTTGGCAACCTGTGAGTGGTATTCGGTTAGAATCTATGTCATTTTCAACATTGAAATTTTGGCTTATATGCGAATGTGTGGAAAATTCGCCTTTTGGAGCTCTCCCAGGACTTGTTTGAGCAGCATTAAGTATTAGATCTTCACTCAATGGGTCAAATTTATGGAAAGATAAAAACATAGAGTGGAGACCACGATCTTCTTCAGTCTTGTCGCTCGATGCTATTTCTGTTGACTTCTCGTCATGGCCACTGATGTTCAAAAGTTTTTTCAGCTGCTGCTCAATCTCGACATTTGTTAACTGTACGGCCATCTCAGAAGGTGATTTCTATTCGTGTCTATTGGAAGTTTATAGGGGAATTTCCAAAGCGTTTCTGCTGTAAAACAACACAGTAATTACTTGATTAAGACCGCTGTCAAGGTTACAATATAGCGAGATATAAATGATAAATACTATCGCACATTGGCAAATAAAGGTTAGGAATAAGTGTTTCCATACTGTCATAATGGGGCTATGGTTGTATTCTGTCATATCAAAATGCAAGATTATACCGGTTGTTATGGTTACTCGCCCCACGACTATCTAAAGCACTGAATGGTAGCCAAAAAACAGCGGTTGAGGTTCTACTTTGACAGGACAGTTTACACCACTAGCTGCTATACCAATTGACGGGCATTAAAGAGCATTTAATAGCGCAGGTGGTAAACACATCGACAGTACGTGTAATTATGGAATTTATATGATAACGCCCAGACAATTGCCGGTTCCAACTTACGTCTTTGTATTACTGCATCGTGCCCCGTGCTTTGCAAACTCTGTTAATACCAGCTATTTCAAATACGAACTTGCGTCGAAAGGAAATCTGCCATCTTTGTGCTGATACACTAGGCATACACAAGATGGCGTTTGTTTTAAATATAGAAATGTTGGCAACTTTATTAATTCCAATTTGAATTTTTCTATCCGAGAAGTATCAATAATTGCCAACTGCTCTTCAAACATAAAAATAGACCGTTCTATTTTAAAACCAAACTAAAAACCACTAAATACGAATTTAATCAACAACCCTACTTCCCCAAAGAATGGAATTTGGAATGTATCCGATCACGCAACGGATAAACAACGGCGCTGCTACCTAGACTTGCCAGCAAAAACACATGACGTTCAAGCAAAAAAATCACTAAAATGAGCGTGCTTTGACAAGTTATACTTTCAATGTTATAGAATTTATTATACAGTTGATGTAGAAAGAAATGAGTGAAAGACTCAAAAGTCCAATTCAACTTAGTTTCATATAGTTTTGCATCCACTAGCACCAGGGAATGAACCTCCATCACACACCTGGGGTGATTCCACCTTTTCAGGGGTTCTTCACGTGAAGAGGGCAAGGGGCTTTTCCATAGGACCTTGGTCTATACACTTTTTCAGGAGACTTACTGTTAAATAAGTTGCTTGAGAAAAAAATGAAAACATTTGTGGCCTAGATTTTATTCACTTACAAATGCCACACAGATTCAGACGCAGTTTGAAGTTGGAATACAATTAACATCCATCCTCAAAATAAGTTCATCAACAAACGTGTGCATTGATTCTAGGTGATTTTGCACTTCCAAATTAATTTCAAAATTAGAGAAAGTCACGCGTATACCTATAAATATGGGGTCTGGTAAATAATATCATATTAGTAAAAGGAGAGTAATAGAACTAATTATAATAAAAACATTTAAAGGAATGATAAAGGTAGCCTGCAAAGGAAGAAAAATAGCTAGGCAGGCTAATCCTTGCATGGCAAACCGGATTCTTCTCCTTATGCGCATTTCCATTGTTACATTTTATTTCTGGAATTCGCCATCTAAATCTGCTCTCACATTTCTTAAAACCTTTCATGCCTCCCCTATCCCTAACAAATGTAAAACCCTTGCAGTTTTCTAAAGGTTAGGTGAAATGCTTATCGTTATCATTTTGTATGCCCTAATTCTGCTGCACCAAATACAAACGAGTTCCAAAGTAAGCCACACTTAAAATACTCGAGAGAAATGGTGCTCAACTGGCAAGTGGATTTCCCCGACTCAATTATGGTTTGCTTTCAATTTTTGCTATCAGAATTTTGTTGAATAGGTTTCCGTGCTTTCTCCATTTTTCGCCATAATGTGATTTCCTGTTGTTTAAAATACCTCCGGTCCTCCTCGTCTACCAGTACCAAGTTAAGATAATACCTCACCGAAAACTTCTTGTTGATATCCCGCATGGTGGGAGTCAAGTCGTAGCCAGCCAAAAACACACGGATTGGAATCGATTCCCCTTGAAACGAAACATAAAAATCAAATGAAAAACGACTGTTAAATGCCAAAAAATAGCAGTTGTTTGAAAGCAAACAGAAGCAAATTACCTCGGACCGGTGCTCCGTCCATGATTTCGTATTTGGCGATGGTTTCGTTTTCGTTAAACGTGTTTGGGCCTTAACCAAAAATAACCGTGTCAACAGATGTAAAAAATTGGAAAACAAACATCGATTAAGCTTACATACCCGAGCCTGTGGTTTCTCGCTTGATAATGGCAATTTCCATGTGCTTAATTTTTATTCTTACTAGCAGAAAATATATTTTACCGACTATGACATCTTTGAGATGATATCTACAAAAAAAAATTTATTAATAAATGTGTAATCCAATACATCAATATTAACCCAACAAAAGTTAGAATATTCTAGTCTTGATCCTTGTAATTTTAAGCTATGTGTTTTTATTTTAATAAAATGGAAATATCATAATATTGTAGAAGAAATAGCGTATTAAAATATGTTAACTCACTTTGATTTGTTATATTCAAACTCAATGTGCAAGCAATCTTCAATTCCAACTTCCATTTTTATACTGCTGTTTAATTCAGGATATGATGATAGCGTGTGGACAACAATGTCCATTTCTTTGACCACATCACTCAGCCTCTTCACAATTGTGACCCTCAGGAAATATCTAAAAAAGAATTTTTTCTATTATTAACGACGAACCAAATGGAGGCGGCAAGTTGAAAACTGATAACTGCAATTCAAGAACCGCCTACCGGAGCCTGACGTTAGAGCCAGTGTAGGACTCAAACTGCTTTTCAACTTGTGAAAATTCAAAGTCGTAATTTACATTCTGCATCAAGTCACCTGGACGAGCCAACTCTTTGACTAGAGATGTAAATTCGTGATGGTTGCCTCTGTCGTAATATAATTCTGGAAAGAAAAAATGAAAATGAGAAAACTAAATATATGCTAACTTATCTGTGTCAACACTGAGAAAAAAAAAAAAGTTAAGAGCAAATTTACCAATTTGTCCAACGAATTCTATCTTGATTCCTTGATGTTCTAATTTGATGCCTGGTTTTTTCAGCGTTATGTTCACCTAGTGAACAATTATTGATATCAAATATCGAAGCAAACTTGCTTACAATATTAAACGACAAAAAAACAGTTTAGACAATACCTTTCCGGATACAGATTCTCCGTCGTAGTATAAATAAAACTTTTCCTTTTTCCCATCCTCTGATTTGATCTCAGCCATTTTACGCGATTCTGCCCCATCGAGAATAATGTCAACGTCGGCACTCTGGCCGAATCCAAAAAAACTCTGAAAGAAAAAAGTGAGAATTTTTAATCATGCAGCAATTTATACAACGACTTACAAAAAAATCATAGAATTGCTTGCAGTGGATAAAAAAATTAATAAAAAAACACAAAAATGTACATTGGTCGGAAAAATTTAAAACAAGGCCTTTATTGAGCTGTATCAGCTCTGCACAATTATAGCTTGTCTCCATGATTCGATACAGGATCATTCCCAATATTAACTTTTTATCTGCATTTTACTGGATAGTTTTAAAGATGTATTGCTATTATAGTATTATGATCGAGTTCATGGAAAGTTAACGAGATAGAGGTTTGCTGATATTACCGCATCATCTTAAGATAATGTTAACTAGAAATTATGGTACTTTTCACTGAAAATGGGTTTAAAATGAAGTAGATCGACTATTGTTATGGTGGGTAATTAATCATCATAACATCCATTCCCCTCCTTGGGGTCAAAGGACGTTGTCCAACTGGGCGTATGCCCAAAATATCGGACATACAACCGAAATATTTGGTACGTTGGCCCCAAATCCACACAAATAGTAAGCAAAACAACAATTTTCCAACAGTTCCTAGGACCACATAATTTTTCCGTAAATTGTTAGCCAATAAAATGACGTAAAATACACGAATGAATCGATGATGATCCATGCACTAACCACCCAAGACAGGATTTGACCGGTCATGATCAGCAAATAACAGTATCTCAAGCAGAGGAAATAAACAACTGAAATAACTTGAGGTATTACGCATTCAAAGGTGCAATCTGGGTAAACAATTATACCCAAATTTAAGGAAATAAAGCTTACCATATCTCCTAAACTAAAATCCAAATAGAATTTTTAGTGAATCTTCCCCCTGACATTGTGACCAGATGAAGACGTAAATGCGACTAATTTATAGCGTATGTAAGAAAAAGCTAAGCAATAAAAAGTAATTTAATAAAAATAAATAATTTACAAATATTAAATACTTTGCTCGTGAAAGGAACATGATTAATTAATTATTCTTAAGTTAATCGTAAAATTTGCACTTGCTAGATCAAGGTGCGAAACGATTTAAGCAAGCATGAAGGACATTGTGCACAATTTAGGTTAAAACTTATTGTCAAGCCAAAAATACTCAACATATGTTGAAAAATCGCAGTTTATTCCATGAAAATATAATTTTTTACGATTGTATGCATTATTATTAAATTATAACAGGCATTTAATTTTTGAAGAATGCACAGAGTTTCTCAATAAGACTGATAGAGGGCGATACGATCTCGATCGAATTCGCTTTGTACTCCATTTAAAATTGTTGTTTCTCTGTTTAAGCCTAAACCGGGTCGGCGTTTGCTGTAATATTTCTGATTTCTCAGCCGAGTTTGTGGCATTTCCCACGAAAATGGATATCAGGCCGAATAACACGATTTACGTCAATAACTTGAACGAGAAAGTTAAAAAAGAAGGTAAGTTTGGCGCGGCTTTCGTTGTCATGTTGTTCATGTTTTCGTCCACTGACCATGCTTGCTAATTTCCATTTCCAGAATTGAAAAAGTCTCTGTATGCAATCTTCTCCCAGTTTGGCCAAATAGTAAATATCGTAGCGTTGAAAACCCTGAAAATGAGAGGGCAAGCGTTCGTTATTTTTAAGGAAATTAACAGCGCAACAAACGCCCTACGTTCCATGCAAGGTTTTCCATTTTACGACAAACCCATGGTAAAGTTCAGTTTGTAGGTGGAAAATTTAACATTCGTGTTTTATATATTAACGTGTATTAACAAAGGTTTTTTTTTCAATGAAACTAGAGGATACAATACGCCAAGGGAGATTCAGACGTAATTGCAAAAATAAAGGGTACATTTGTGGAGAGGCCGAAAAAACCCAAACGTGTTGCACCAGAAGAAACTCTTGACACGAAAAAAGCAAAGAAAAAGGCTGCCAAAGAGCAAGCCAGGTATGTTTACGATCTAACTCATTTCAGAAATAGTAGCTAATCTAAGTGCCTTTAAATCGGTGACTGCATATTTCACAATTTCCCTATTTTGCAAATTTTAGACAACAACTGTTACAGCCTGCAGTGATGACTGGAATGCCAATGGGTATGAACATGAGTGGATTAGGACAACCAGGTATGACAAAACGAGGATCAAACTGTACTTTGTTATTGTTTTACAGAGTATTTGTACTAATAACTTTCTCACCATACAGTCGGTCAGCCTGTTATAATGCCGGAACAACCCCCTAATCAGATATTGTTCTTGACCAATCTGCCTGAAGAAACCAACGAGATGATGTTGTCCATGTTATTTAATCAGTACGTCCGCTTATAAACAGTCCTGTGCTTTTACAGATTTTATTGCTGTTGTACGGTGAATAACGCTCAATTTTTTTTTTTTTCAGATTCCCTGGGTTCAAAGAGGTCCGCCTCGTTCCTGGAAGACACGACATTGCTTTCGTCGAATTTGACAACGAAATGCAGTCTTCCGCAGCCCGTGACGCGTTGCAAGGATTTAAGATAACTCCGACAAATGCAATGAAGATTTCCTTTGCCAAAAAATGATCCAGTTGGCACCATCTATTTTTTATATTGATTTCCAAACTTTGTCTCACTCTATTTGTTTCATGAAATAAAATGCACTAAAATTTACTGAAAGAGTGGAGACATCAATTAACAAAGGTGGGGTATTTAAAGGGTATTGATACCAGTGGCGGCACTAAGGGGGTGCGGACCGCACTGGGTGACACCAAAATGCAAAATAATGATACAACTTTCTTATTTTATGAAAATATTCCATTTTCTATTTTGATTTGCAAACGTGAATTTAAAAACAAAAATCAGTAAAAATGAGCGGACTCGAAGGAGATCTCTATACTATGGGGTGTCATGTTTGGGGTGACACCATGAGTTACCGCACCGGGTGACACCAACCCTAGTGCCGCCACTGATTGATACTTTTAAATAAAATTGACCAGAATTTTGGTGAACATGGTTATTGTTTACCTTGCATAGCAAATGTATCTCTGGCTCTTTTAATTTTGTAGAGTATAGTCGTTTTTTCGTTTGTTTGCATTATTTGTTGACAACCAGCATTATCGTCAAATTGAAGTTACATCATTAGGACTCTTCTTTGGAGGTGCTTTCCAGCGCCTAATAACATCACAAAAAATGAACATTAGGATGGGTTCCATTTGAGGATTTAAATGGAAAATTCGACCACTTTGATGGCTACGTTTGAAGATTCCCTTCGTGGTACAAGTCGTAAGTCGAAGGATGGTACTGTTCGTAAATTTGTCAAAAAGCCTGATTATGACGCTAGTACTCAGTTCATATGATTACCAATTACACATATTCTACTCATACTATGGATTATGATCCTAGTGTATTGGTAATCAGTACTCCAATTATGAGTACAATTTGTCCAAGTGTGATTATTACGCTAGTATGTACTCATTTCATATGACTACTGATTACATGATTCCACTGTAATCGTAATCAGTACTCGTACTCGTACTCATGAGTACAATTTGCCTAACACAGCATGAAACTACATAAAATGAGGAAAGTTTTGCCTTAGAATATGAATATTAATTAATTTTGTTAGTAGTCATTTTTTAAAAATATATTGTAAATTTGTTATACACATGTGCAGTACAGTGTATCTAGAAAGTGTTTTTCAACTGCGGCGCCATGAAGGGTCTAGGGCCTAGGACGTTTGTGTGATGATCGAAAATTTATTTTCCATACATTAATGTTGAATAAAAAACATTAAAAATGTTCATCTCAGAGTATGGCAGATTTGTTTATTTAAAAACGTGATTTTTCTTTATTCATGGAAAAAAATGAGAATATCTCTCCTTAAAATACAAATGTTGTGCGGTGACAATTTTGGGTCACTTTTCAGTGTGCCATAAGTTTAAAAAAGTTGATAAACACTGGTGTATAATATAAGTGAAATACTGCTTTGTATGTTAACTAATGATAATTATTTTTAAATTGTAAGGTATTATTAACAGATTAATGTACTTAAGTTTATACAGGAGTTACATTTTCGAATGGTACCAATTTAATATTTAAATGCATGCATATATAAGCAAATAGTTTCGCTGAATGCAAAATAGATACTGGTGTCAATCAAAATTCTATCGAAATATAATCCATGCATGTTCGAGGGGAAAAAAAGATATCAGAATGATCTGGGCGGGAAAATTCTTGTGAGAATTAAACAGATAAAGTAGAATTAAATAACAGCTTTTAAGAATAAAGGTAGTTCACATAGCTGCTATTTCATAATTGTTATAAATCTCTGGCTTATCTGCATATTAGATATAAAAGGGAGTTGCCACCTACCATGCATTGATCGTCAAAAATCTCTCAACGATGATAATTTTATCATGGCCACAAAACTATTGGAACGAATACTGAAACGAAATAGATAATAAATGAACTAATGAAGTGAAAAGGATTTACAGTTAACCCGATTTCGACAACACAATTATTATTACAAATTTCAAGTGGGATGTGGATGGCATGGTGACTGACGGGAAATTTCACACCTTATCAAAAGCTCTTAAAATGTCAGGCTTTGATAAAATTCCATTGGTATGAGACGGTATATCGCAATAACTGTGCCTGTGTATTCATAAGTTGACCGGATTCCTACGTGTTCTCACGTTGTCCATAGAGAGTTTTGTGCTAAAACTTCCCTTTTTTGGAGAGAAGTTTTCCATTTTCTAATTAACTGGAGTGGATGAAAGATGAGCCTAAGGAACTTCCCGATAAAGGAGAGTAGAAATCCTTCACGGAACAAAATTGAAATAGCACCAAGTAAGATCTTGAAATTAATTATTTGAAGTGTTTATCCTATGGCAACCTTGCTGTGTCCTGAAAGACTTTAGTAGGCATCCATTGTCTAACATATCCTTTCATCAATTTTGTTTACAAAAACAGGAGATGGGCAAACCAATGACAGATTATGTAAACAGGTAAAAATTAACTCGTTAAATTTTATGTGTGTGCTGTTGTTTTCTTCTGCTTCCTTAATTCGAAACTTTTTCTATCATAGAAGTTGGGCAAATGTAATTACCATGCTAGTATATGTTTGTGATTACAAAACACAACAAACAGTGAGACAGTAATGTTGTAATGCAATTAAAGTGATTAATTGCTGTGATAATTGGATTTAGTAATTAAGATAAAATGTTTGTTGCTGATATTGGGGAACAGGTTGATTAAGAATCAAGCAAATGGACACAATTGCGAACCAAAATTACTCACTAAAGTACAGTGGTACCTCCCTTACCGGACACTCCCGAATAACGGAAACCTCTAAATAATGGACGTTTTTACCAGTCCC
>JAQGBW010002818.1:0-18344 GCA_034698625.1 Julus scanicus
GGATACATTTGGAGGACATGTTACTTGAAGGATACATTTGGAGGACATGTTACTTGAAGGATACATTTGGAGGACATCTTACATTTAAAACATTTACTGAATCATCTGCACAAGACTGCCAGCAGTACAAATCTACACTAGAAAAAAAAACAAGCCATGTTTTACCTTCTGCGTTGTACATTGGATTCCATGCAGCTCGAGTGATGACAAAACGGTGGTCAACCGGTATGTGGTAGAGTGGTTGAGGACTACACCAGTGGTCATCAGCAAAGAAGAGGCCAATATCATCGTGCAAAGAAAATCTGCAAGATGAATAAATATATGTTGTATGAAAATCAGTAAAAACCCAAGGGACCGCTACAGTCAATGCAGTGTATTATAGTCTAACATCATGTTTGGAAGTTCAGTATATGGAAATCTCGAACTTCCATAAGCATCCTAGACATCAAATACTTTTTTTACGAAATGCTCCTCGCTGACAATAAATCCACTTTGCAGTAAGCTCTTCAGAGTTCACGCTGCTGCAAGCCAATGCCGGTGTTTCATCCACTAGCACCTCATGCATCAAACGCACGGTGGTCTAGAAAGTCAAATTAGTTCGCTTTCGGCAACTTTAATACCATTATTTACTAGGCCTGCTAGCAGTAATCCGTTTACCTGGTGGCGTTTGGAGAGGCATCCAAGCCTCTCCGATAGGCAGCACCAGAAGTTGATGAAAGCTAGCAGACAATGGCAATAAGAACCACAATTGGATTTCTTATTGAGACTCAGATATTCGAAGCACTTTATAGGAGAGTGACTTTGGTGGTAAATGGGGCATTAGGATAGCTGGCATGATGTCTTACATGTAAGACTGGAAAACATTGCGTGGTAAAACGACAATGAACCAGTTTTGGTCATCTTCTAAATTAGGTGCAAAACGAAACTTCGCGTGCAATCATTCAATTTGGAGACTAAAATAAATAAATGTGCCAGGAAATGTGCATTTGATTACTTTTTTGCTTCGGCGTATCAACAGTTGGTTGCATAAAAAAAGATTGATATTAGGTGCTGGAAGTTTCCTTTGAGAGACGACAAGTAAGCAATGTTTTTAACCAAAGACTACTAAACTAAAAAGTGCTTATAACTTCATCATCGAACTTTAAAATAAATGATTTTTTAAATTTTCATCCATTTTGGAGACTTAAATTTATCTAATTTTGATATAAAGACAATTTTTTATTGGACCAGCACTGGAGATGATTAACTTTATCACATAAATACACCGCATCATACGCGAAATATTTCACTGAAATTTTCCTAAATAGAATTTCCATTCTCCTAAATAGAATTTTCTTTTCAATTGTTTGTTATTCTGTGGAACTGGAATTTGAATGTAGATGTTATCTTACATTCTTGGAATAAGGTAAAATTCGCAACATTAAATTCAAGAATACATATTTTTTAATGGCGCAAACAAAAGAGGTGTGACTTGATGATATGTGAACTTGTGATCAATTTTATAGTATCTATCCTATATCACCCGGTAATCCAGACAATATAGATATTGTTGTGTGGCACCAGAAATGCTGACCTGTCAAGTTTGGTGCCACAACTTCAAAAACGAATGCAAACGACCCTGGCATGTTCATCTTCCATGCCCTTTTAAACACTATATCTTCAATGGCACACTCACTACCTGAAGAAGCTGAATTGCAAATGCCGCTCATGCGCATTATTGGCTACACCGTCTAATTATGCACTCCGATGGTAACCATTCTAAACAAAACATGGATGGGCCTCCAAATCCCATCTTTATGGCAGCATATACAGCGTATGCACCGGAATTGCAAATCATGCTAAGGATAGAAGAAGAAGAAGAAGAAGAGGAAGAAAAAAATGTAAACTGTTCTTCAGGCATGAATAATGCATGTTGCCGATATTGAAAACGCTGAAATAACGAACAGTTGCGAGGAACATTTTTAAATATTTAAATGTACTTTTTATAAATCTTGTCGTGCGGGTCAAACGCAAGGATCAGTTTCTTGGAAAATTCATTTGTTTTGAAAATGTACCATCTGCCTCTGCGGTCCCAAAGTGAACCAAACTTGTACAGGGTGACCGGTGCCAGGATCAAAATAAGTTTCTGTAAGCCAGGTCAACGTCCAGGGTTGCTTGGACGTGCATCAGGAGTGCTTCTTCCGCTCGGCAAAACATTTATTATTCTACAGCCATTAAATTCTATGTTTTCCCTCATTATTTTCTCCTTATTGTGTGCCATGGCAATCCTCTCGGTGTAACGTGAAGCGACTCAACAAAATATTGATTGGTTGGGATTCTGTATATGGCTGCGTGCAACATTGGGTCATATCATTATTTTCCAGAAAAAAAGGTCACATTAATGTGCAATTTGGGTTGGATACAAAGCAACGATAGTTGAAAAGAAGTCTGCTAAAAAAAGATGTCTCGAAAACTGCGTTTCCATATCGTAGATGTGTCTTGAACTCTACCATGCCTCTTCAGGTTGTAATGGGCAATAGTACTGTCATTTTATAGGGAGGAAAAACGTATATGATGTAATAAAAGAAACTTGAATATGCATCGGGTGAAAAGGAATTTAAATAATGTTGTGCATATTGCATCAGTTGTTAATTTGATACCACATAATGATCTCAAATGAGCCAAACAATTTTTTTCCACAAAATCGTGTGTCTAAACACGAACAGATGAAGCAAAAACACGACTTCATACATAGTTAACTTTGGAAAAACTTTGTTAAAATTTATTCCGCATCTAGAATTTGCGCAATGGTCTTCATACATTCATTGCTTTGGACTCTCGAATAACTATTTTGATAACTTTTCCTAGTTTCTGTTAAAATTACCAGCTCTTCCACCAGATCCTCATCTCACATTAAAAACGTAAATGGGTTTTGGCACCGAGTCAATATCAGAGCTGCACTTTCAAAAAGCCAGAATTTGATTATTTCTGTAACAAGCATGGCAAATTGCACGTCCTCGCGCATAAAGCACTAATTAATCCCAGGTCGTAGGTACGCTTGACCATCAAGACTGGCATAATTCACGACACTTCTCATTACCATAAGATGCCCAAGCCCTTCGAAACTATAAAGGTCATCGTAAATTAACATGTATGGCACAAACAGCTGCCAGAAGCAAGCTCAAGTGGGAGTTCCATGTGCATAAATTAAATTACAGCAGCAGCCACGGGCAAAAGCATTTTGGTACGCCAGTCCTTTCACATGTTTCTGGTTATTTCACTCAACCTGCTTTTGTCATCTCATCCCATTTCCAATCTCTGATCGAGTGAATAATCGCCGCTTTTCAACCTTGGTCCCGTGCCATCAGGGCCAAATCACGTGTCAATTACCACATTCAGGAAGGTCCTGAACCATCCAAAGAACATCAGCATTGACATGCCATACATGCCCAAGCACGTTAGTCAACTTCAGGAGTTATCTAAACGGGTGATGGTCCGTTTCATGAAAGGGAGGGGCACTTGAAATGCTGCTGCACAGAGTTATGGGGAACTGCCTTTATTAATTGCATGCACAGAGATATGAAGGGGATGACATTAGGAGAAGAAGACGTGTGGGACTGGAATAAATTCCCTCAGCTAGATCAGGATAACGGATAATGGCAGTGCTTAATTGTCCCAACTAAGTCTCCACCAAGTCTTTAGTGCGCTAGACCGCCTGGAGATTGTTACGACTACATATGTCATATGCATGGTAAATACATGGACAACCCCTCAGTTGTTGTCCTCAGAAATGTCCACCAACCAAGCGGAATGCAATAGCAGCCAGATGCACAAACAACCTCTTTAAGATGAACCATAACCAAGATGTATCCATGCATACAGTAAAGACCATACACGAGAATTTATGAACACATAAGGATGTGAGCGTGATTGGGGGACCATATTGTTGATGTCATCAATGATACATGTCATTCCACAATGGCATTTCCAATGGATGTTCGTGTTTGTATGTATGTTATCAATTGCTTAAAACCAAGTGCTGAAATGGGCATGTTTTCTATAAACCAGACCTATAGGTTTCAACTTCCATGGCAACTGTTTGTGGAACTTGCAGTATTACATGGAGAATCTAAAACGTTCCAGATGTTCAAAATTAGTTTCTGAAAATGCATTAAAATCTTTTTTTTTCTCTCGCAGATTTCTTAACATACAGTATGGCTGCAGTAGCAGCGTTGTGAAACCAATGGCATGTTCAGGAAATACCATATGCCTGTAAGGGCCCATTATTTGCGTCTAATTTTATTCGTCTTTATTCGAAATAAACCGGCATTGGAGGAAACGGTTGCCACAGAGATTCCGCATCCCTCGCAAACTTTTAATAAAGTAAAAAGGGACAATAGACATAAAAGCTCATCTGGTCTGATTAACGTACTTTATATAAAACGTATTCATACCCCGAATCCAACAGTCTCCTATCTGTTGTTAGGGGAAATTTGGCGGAGCGCATGAAGCGAGGGAACATTCCAGCCTTTATTTGATCAAACTTTCCTCATTTTCCCACATGCTCAACAATGGAATGGAAACAGAAAACCATCGCGGGAAAGGTATTTTTTTTATTTCCGAATTTCTGAAAAGAGGAGCCAATTCAATATGATATGCTGAAAGAACATGATCCTCGCTAAATACTGCCGCGCATGTGCGGATGAGTGCTTTCCGAGATAACGGAGCTTTCCAGAACTCTACAGCAAACGTTGTCTTCATTGGCAGAAACCAACAAAACCTGGGAGACTTGGCATAGCGGATATATATCCAGTATCGCATAACCTGATCTAGAGGATCACAGAAATCAATCAAACTCAATGGTCTAAGCAAACGAGTATTGCAAAGATTATTTTCAAGAAAACAATCACTTACGAGAGCCATGGCCAGGGATGGTTTCATGTATATATTGGTGGAAACATCGTGAGTTGTGAGTTTAGCAGAACAGATATAACATGTATCGCATAACCAGATTAAAAGGATCAAGAAATCCATCGAGTAAAATAAGTTTGGCAAACTAGCATCAAAAAGGTCATTCCCAAGAGATCATTGGCACGCTGCCCAAATCCTAGATGCACTTCCTTGCCAAAACTAATCATTTGACGAAATCCAAATAGCAAAATTCGCATAGCCTCATCACAAAAGTATCGAGAAAAGCTTTCAAAAAGTAGAACTAAACCCTTGTGAGTTTTAAAAACAAGAAAATGCAGACATAATGTGGTCATGAAGAATTATAAAATGTATCCCACCCGGGATATCACCATCATTGGTTTTTTTACACAATTGATATTACAACGACTACACATCAATTTGTTTAAAAAACAATTTTAAATAAATAAAAAACAAAAACAAATTTATTTAGAAACCATTAAAAACCACAAATAATTCAAGTTTTACCAAGATGTTCATTTCGTGTTTAACAGTACATTATTGAAAATGTGTTTGGCACATTATTTAGCCAAGTGTTAATCGTGTTTTAAAATGCGACGTTTCATAATTTGCACTTGTGTTAAACTATTTTAAACACTATACTTAAACCATGTTCGCATAAGTTTATTTGAACACTTGTTTTGTCATGTGTTTGGACATCCGTTTAGCCTTGATTTGCATGTTGGAATCATTCGTTTAAAATCACTGGTTCATCATGATGCTTCATCAACGCCTTGAATTTCTTTTTCAGTTTTGATAAAGATTTAAGTTTCACATTTGAGTTTCAGCAACTATGCCAACTTCCATGGCGCCATCTCTTGCCTTTGCTGTGCAACATGTTCTTGGGCATGACAAGACGTGTTTTCCAGAGCTATAGCTTTTCTGTTTCGCTATTGAGGTGTTTTTTATTTAGGAAAGGGGTGATAAGGGACTTTGAAATGGGCGACTCTCGAGTTAATCTCGACATACAACGATTTTGGAAATTTGAGGATTTAAAAGCGTTAACGAGGACTTAAGGTGGCGAGCCTTCATCTTCATGCGAGCACGTTCCTGGCAACGTGCTCATTAAACTAATTTAAAGCTTGTAAAACGACTCGAGCAGCAGGATAAGACCCTATTGATCACGAACGTGCAACAAACAGCCTTTGACAAAGTCACGCACGGATGATGGAAAATTGCAAGGGTTGTACACGTGTCCCATGTAAGAGGCAAGGCAGCCGCTCGTACCTTTCATGCCCCATGTTGCTTCAGGGAGTCTGAAGATGACTTGCTATTCGGCTCATGAGGACATATATAGTAACTACCAAAGTATATAGTTGTGGAACATGATAACAACTGCATTGGAGGTGACTGATCATTACTATATGGAATAAAAGGCAGTCTCAGAGTGGATGAAATGACTTAACCTTGATAACCTGAAAGAATGGCCTCTGATGTGACTGAAGGTGTTGCTGATGTAAAATCCCAATTGCCGACAGAAGATGGTCGGATTTTTGGGGAAACTGGGAATGGGAAGAAGGAAAAGATGAATGTTGAAGTGACTGGAGATTACTAAACGATGGTGGCGTTGGAAAAAATAAAACATTTGGAAATGATTTAAGATGAAAGTCTATAGTTTATGCAGGCCGATAAAGATAACTATCACAGATGGCAACGACCATTAAGATGTCTGATGATAAAACAATGACATTAACTGGTCATGCTAATCCTTTCATGGACAAGGTGACTTAAGAAGACAAACGACAAGGAAAATGAGTGGACAGAAATCCCATTCCGTTTAAATTCAAGATGACCAACTCCATAAGTCCAACTACGAAGGAAGCGACTTCAAATGATTTAAGATGTGTAAAATGCTTCTGGAGTGACCAAAGATAGCAATGGCAATAACATCCGACTCAGCACATCGAGAGATTGACCATGGTGAAAATCAAGGATGAGTTGACTGATAAGGAATTCCAGTTCAAAAAAGTGGACGCTGAAGTGAAAGAAGTTTTGGACTAAATGTGATGGTAGTGCTCCATCCAAACACCCTCAGCAGACCCTCCCCCCCCCCCAATGTTCATTAATCACAGATTAAAGTGTCCCCTTATATCGATCCCGCGGTCTTCTCAGGCGTGCTCTGGTTTACATGGTGTTGGGGGTTAACATGGGGAATTCCCTCTCCTCCCATCCCCTCAACCCAGAGCAACGAATCTTAGCAAGGTTTAAGCTAGCTTTAAGTCTACAGGGGAAAAAAGATGACGTTTGATGGGGAATAAATGAGGGTAAATGGATGGGGGAGGGCGGGGGTGATGTTAGAGTAAGGAAATTTCGCTTTTAAATCGGGCGGGATTAGGGCTGTCAGGCACGTCTTCAAATGTCGTCAAGACTACGATACGTGTAAACAAGGTATAGGACCAGAATCCATTTCTGATCCTGTTGTTGTTTTTTTTATATGCCAAGATTTCTGCTCGCCTAAGTGCACTTAAGAGCATCTTGGAGGAGGAGGAGGGAAAATCCCCCGTTTGTAGGAAGAATGGCTGATGAAACAGTCATGGGCAGAGGGCGCACTGATGTCGTTCTGCTGACACTATATATAGTCAAGTCATACTGTCATCTATATGTATGCAACGTGGCCAATCGGGTATGACAGTGCCAGTGAATTAGTCTATAAATTATAGTTTGCATGATGTTGTTGTTGTTATTGTTGTTGTTGGTTGGGGTTTAAAGGGCCCAAAAGCGAGTTTGCATGGTGTCTTTTTGGCCAGACAGTTATGTATCCAGTAGTGTCACCAATGGTTAACCAAATCTGCAGAAAATACACAACGCCTTTGCCATGGCATTCCTACATTCTAATCGTAATGCTCATGATTGGCATATAGGACTGACAACGGATCCTTATTCAAGAATTGAAGCTGAAAGCCCGAATTACAATTCGGGCATTAAACAACGTAAGAAAAACAAAAAACAATGGATTCGTTGATGCAATCCATAGTCCATGCAAATGTATCTTATTTCATAAGTTTACTAGTTTTGAGATAAATCGGGTACATTTGCAATCATTGGGACATCATTCCCATCACTCCAAATCAATTTTTTTCACGATAAACAACGATGTGATTCGATAATCTGAAGTAGTGTCAGTGTTGATCTTGTCACGAACATTTGTTTGGAACATGCATGCAACCAACAAAAAACAAAGGATAACCACAAATCTAATATCTGCACATAAAGCATCAGATAAAATCAAGGCTTTATATTTCAAAAACTGTACTGAAATTCTAATACTGTCGCAGCTTATCTTCAATATCAGTTGCCAAGAACATCTTTGGACGCTTTTTTATCAGAGACCGGTGATAACGTCGTGATCCCGCGCCCCATATAAACCCAACCTGCAGGTGGTGATCTTAAACTCAATTGTACCTATCTGTCAGCGACCATGTCTCCTCGTCCTCTCATCAGTCTCGTTTTGGTAGCTTTGGCGTTGGTCTGCGTGCAAGTGGCCACAGCCCGCGACCCTTTTTCGCGGATCGAAGCCGAGGACATGGACTACAACGTGGGCATCTCCACCGAGCCCACAACCGACGTGGACGGCGGGATGGACCTGCGCTATGTTCACAATGGCGACGTGGTTGGATACTACAAGATGGACTTCAGAACGAAACACCCTAGTATGATTTCGATCAGAGCTTCCAGAAGTGATAATAACGGAGTCGGCTATGTGAATGTCCACTTCAACTTGATGTATTCCACGCCGGCGGCCGTGGTGGAAGTGTATGGCAATCCCAACTATGAAACCTTCAATGCGTCGTCGCTGTATATACCATTTGATGATATTTGGACAGATTACGTAGACGTCTACTTGGTCTTCAGCTCCAATTATGTCCCCGATTATCCTGGCGTTATTTGCGGTGTCAACTGGTTCGTTTTCTACTAACTGCATGCAGGGTGCAACTGGAATCTGTTAATTTGGACACGTATGGAAAGAGAAATTAACAATACAGAAATGCACATGTAAACTGCATCCATAAATTCTCTTTCTGCACGAAATAAAATGGTATTTTGCATACACTTTGTTTTCTTGCTTTAATTCGTTATGCTTTGGCCATAATTCATAAGCAACATTATATAAATTATTACTTCATAAACATTCTGGGACAATTATCTATTTTTTAAATATCTTCTAGAAATATGCAGATTCCAACTATACACATGCATATAAGAATTGAAATGATGCAAACAAAATGCATTGTACATTTCAACACGCCCTATCAACAAGGGAATTACTGTAATCTACTCATCTATTTCGAGTATGTTGTTAATTACATCACATTAACTGTAATGCAACAAGTATAACCGATGTGGTGGACTTCTCCACTCAACGCTATACAAAAGTCTGTAATTGACCAGTTGCCAGCTGGTGATCACAAGTAGTTATCGAATAGTTATCTAATTGATTTTTTTGTCATATCTTATGTCCATATCTGAACATACCGCGAAATTCATGCCCAATGTCACGGGTAACCTGTTTTTTGGAATTCTCGCATGTTGCTTCCATGCAATTGTGATATTAGATTTTACCTAAATGTTGTCGTATTGAAGATACTCGAGAGGTACTGAACTATCATTCACCCTGTATAACTGTAGTAATTTGTTAAATCCTAACGTAAAGATTTTTCTATAGGTACTTTATGCAACAGGTACACGGAAGAACTATTGACAAACGAACATTTTCCACTATCAAAGTCGAATAAAAGGAAGAAACACTTCCTCAAAATAAATGTAATTGTTATTGTAAATTGTCTTAGGAAAATTTTAACGGTTTGGGTTTTAGAATCCTCTGATTCATTGTTAAAAGTATTGGACAGAAAACAAAGAGCCGAATTTGGCGACAGCATCAAAACCCATTGTTGCTATTCACAGAATAGAAGGGAAGCTTGGCTGAGCAAGCAGCCACGTCCGGTGGTCCGATGAGGTCCAGCAAACTAAAAGCCCTCGAAAGAATGCGATTTTTCCTTTGGGTTTTCAGATTCAGCAAAAGTCAAAACTCAATCCGGTTGGGCTGAGTGAGTTCCATTGTCTTTACTCAACTTCCGTTTTGGACTTTTCCAATCACAAATGTTTTCGCTTAACACCCCGACATCATTCCCTGTTATACAAAGATTATGTGTAGACAATAAAAGTATGAAACCTGGGAATTGAATCTCATCTCAATTTGCTTTCGAGACATGGAATATTAACTAAATGACGTTAATGTACATTTTTGGTACATTCAGTGGACTCCGCTTAATGGGATCACGGTGTTTGTTATCAAAATCATCAAGTCCCGAACGTCCATTGTTTTTGAAACAGCCTGGACCAAACGTGATCCCATTAATCAGAATCCATTGCATTGGTAATTAACCTCCGAGATGGCGAGGCAAGCTTTCCGGTCAAGCAAAGGTGTAATGCATGATTGCCGATATTCGAAAAAAACAAAAAATAACAGTAGAACCCCTTTAAACTAATAACGCTGTGACCGAGTGCTTGGTTTTAGTTTAGAGGGATTATTATATCAGAGGGAGACTAGATTGACTATGGGGCCCGAGCAGTCTGTATTAGTTAAACGGTAATTATTTTACAGGGGTTCAACTGTACCTAGAGCAATGTTTGTTATAGTTCTCAACCCAGTAAATTATAACAAGAGTACGAAGGAACTCATTTCTTGTGCTAAAATTGCAGTTTAATATACATATTTGTCAATGATAGTGATAATTCGATCAATCATCGTTCTACAAATTGGTCAATTAAATGGAACACCGACCATTCCATGTTAAACAGTTTATGGTACACTTATTCGAAAAATTGCCAAAAAAAAGTTCAAAACCTGGGTGACAAGGGACTCTTCCAGCAAGAATGCAAACTAGGGTTAATCGTAACTCCTTTCACACGAGGAACTCCGGGTTTCCTCTGAGCACGATGGGGAAAAAACTCATTTCCGGCCCCGGGCCAGGCAACAATGGGAATCGAGCTTTTGAAACGAGATTGGTTCGAAAAGCATTTCATAAAATATCTTATAAATAGTTGATTTCGTTTTGGAAGGTTGAGAAAGCGCAAGCATCTGACGCAAGCGCTTAGCCAATCAGAAACTCATGCATTATTTAACGAAAGGAGTCCCTGCTTATCACAACTATTTCGCAGAAAACAAGGGGGGTGAAACTGGGGGCAAACTCAAGTACGGTTGGGGTGAATCTTATAGCTGGTGGCCTTGGGTGAATCTGGACGACTCTTTGATCTGCAACGGGGAAACTAAAACGGATTCTTGAATGATTCATTGATGAAAAAAAAAATGAATCATGAGTGATTCTTTTATTTGAAAAATCTCTTAGTATTTTTAAAGGGAATTATGTTTAGTTCCTAAAGAACCATAATGACCAAGATCACAAATTCTGACAGCGATGAATCCAGAACAATTATTGTTTCATAATTCATTCATCCAATACTTCAGATTTCGGACTATGATGATGAAGAGTAACATTTGCAAAAACTGTAAGATTTTTGAGGATTTATGACAATATACTATGTTTTTTTTGTTGTTGTTTAAAAGAGTAATAAAAGTATATTTGATTGGTAGAGGTCAATCCTGAATAACTATTCTAAAAACAGTTGCATAATAATCCGAATTCAAGAATTTCAAACCTGAACTTCGTATGATTAAAGCACAAATTGAGTTATTCGTGTACGAATTGAGAGATTCCAATAACAGCAAATGTTTCGTTGGCAAAGGAGGCCTTTTAATTTAAATTATATTATCAAGGAGTTGAAGTTTTATTGTAAACCAACTACTGAATTTTCGATTTCGCCATTTCACCTTTATTTATTTTTTTTACAAAGAACCATGAAAAACTGAAAACTTTTTTTGCGAATCTGTCAAAGCAATGGGAACAAAAAAGCTCCAACATTGGGGGAATATTTTTTTTGTATAAATGTATTATTTATATCGGGAATGATTTTCGAAATTTTGCCATTGCAGGTATCGGCTCTATACCCTCTTAAAAAGATGTTAGGATTTTGACAAGCATTCGCAGTCGTTTCTGTCAAAAAATTAATATGTTTTCCACCGCCATCGAGTGTCTACCCCTCGTTCGGCAGCAGCTGAAGGAATTTAAAAAAGTAGGGGGGATAAAAAGTGATGCATTTTCTATTACTCCTAGCAAAACGCTGAATACATGCATGAGTAAATTGTCGATTTCTTATTTGCATTTCTTATTTCCCCTATTTTTTCGGAAGCAAGATAAGAATGAGGAGAGGGGGAATATGTGCAAGCAGTCGCCATTTCACCCACCCCTTAGCCATTAAGCCTAATTCATTTCCAACCAAAGCACCTTGAAGCAGCAGCGCGAAGGAATAATTAGGGGTTAATTGAGGAAATCCAATTAACTGGAGAGAATACGTACTTAGTACATTTGTACCAGACCTAGAACTTTTCGCGGATCTGGTACGCTTATCCGCTCGAGATTCGCATTGAGCCAGAAGCTACAAAAATGGAACAAGTGGGGATGCATCGTATAATCGCTTCCAACTGCCATTCGCTTCCATTGCACATCCATGATAGAAAAGTGAAGCCGAAGTTATAAAAATATAAAAAATCTCATCTATGCTATTAAAAGAGATAAAGCAACAATGACTTATAGGTAACCAAGATATATGGATTTGGAAATTTGCCTAATACAGATGAATAAGACAAATTATTTCTTCCCTCGACAAAACGAATTGATGAACGCTCACTGAACAGTGAGAAGACAAAATTTCAATCAAAAGATTTGCCATTACTGCGGATTATCATACATGTATATCGGAATCTTCTTATGATGAATCAATACAGTAAAAGAGGCATTAAAGAGAGATTTAAGCTATCTGTTAAAACGAGCTATAAAATAGACCGAAGGGCAAAGATAGAATAGCAACGGGTAATTTAAAATGGGTAATTTATTTTTGGAAATTTGTCAGATATTCAAAATGTCACGATCACAAATCCAATCGCATTTTCTGCGTTCGATGGAGCGTGGGAAATTTCCGTTTGCAGACTACGAGAGGCTGAGCGGAGAGACTCGGAAATCCAACCCCCTTGGATAGAGACTGCATTATTGATGCTCGTCACAAGTAGCAAAACGTACATGAACTGTCGAGAAACAGATACAGGGTTGCGTGACAGTTATGCAGCCAATGGGGAAGAAAGTCCTGATCCCGATTTTACACTGGAGAAAATTCCGCACCAACTGGCATTGGAATTGCTATCGTTCTTAGGTTCCAATTCCATAATATGCAGTTGCTAAACATTTAGAATTTCAACTAATGAGGGTCAAAAGTTGTGTGCTAAAAGCTGCACAAATAAGGAAACACTTTTTCTGCACAGCACATTTTTCTAAAAAAAATCAATTTTTTTTCAAAACTAACATGCGAATAACCAAGAAAAATGCACACATTTTTTAGATAAATTATGGTCCCATTTACGGTATATTTTATCTTTCTATAAAATGAGCAAGGCAACTTGTTTAAAACTGCTGCACCATAACTTGCTATTTTCTAATCAACCTCTTCACTTAATTTTCTGGATTTTTTTTATCCAATCCAAATGCCTGTTTCGTGTTAACTAAGGTGGCATTACCTATTGTACGAATTTCCTTAGTCAGAACAGTTTTAAATACCATATCGCTTGAATTTATTGAAATTTACAAAAAATAACAATCAGAACACAAGGTAAATAACTAACCAAAGTTTTACCCTTTGGTCTAAAATCTGCAGATGAAAGAACGTTCACGTAAAAATGCACAGGTTGCGGCCTGTCTCTGAAACCCTCATGATCTTGGTTGAAGCGTTTTTATCATAATGAAGCAAAACACAGCAAGTGGAGGAACTGGGTGACACTGAGGATTCTGACTTGGTATCGGGGTCATCATTCATTTTGTCGGAATTTAGCGGCAAATGGATTGCAGCTGGTTGTTTGGAGTTTGTTACCACATTACGGGCATTATGAGATGACAATGTGCGACGCACTACACTAGCCGGATCATCTATGATAACTACTTCAAACATCTCGTCAGGCAGTTCATTGTCTGGAATTTGAGTCCGGCAATCCCATCTGGTTGATAGAGATTTAGTGGCCGCAGGACGGTTCCTCCGCTTGATTCGTGGAAATGTGCGAACTTTGCATGGTTTTGGCAGGCTTATAGAAGTGTCCGCAAGATCCTCGACGTCGCTCAGAAGTATAAACTCTTCGCTAGAGTCATCCCTTAACTCATTGTTCTGGGCCCCTTCAGATATGCTTTGACAGTTTCTAGAAATCTGGTTTTTGTGAGATGTTGGAACTGTGCATGGATTTGGCGAGATTCTGGAAGAATCTGAGAGATCCTCTATGTCGCTTAGAAGCAAAATTTCTTCGCTAGAGGCACCTGTTGATTCGTCGCTCCGTGCCCCTTCGGACATGTCATTGTCGTTTCTGGATCTCTGGTGGATTTGAAGCTTGTCGCTTTTGACTGGAGACTGCTCTATGCTAGACAAGCGATGCAGCTGCCTGGATCTGGTAGGAAAACAGAGATTTTCTTGCTCTTTCTGGTGTGGACGGGGAGTGGAATGCCAAGTGGATGATTCCACATATAGGTCTCTGTATGTTCTGGGAATATTGTTGTCGGTGACTTCCCTGGTTTTCTTAATCTGGACAGGTGTCTGCACAGTATTAGAAACTGAGGGTACAGTCTGCTTTTCCTCACAGACTTCGAATGACCGCCTCGAGATCTCTTTTTGAGTCTCTGGTTGGCAATAATGCAAAGCAGCTCTGCGCTTCCTGATACCTTCCGCAATTGATGCCATGGTAGACAGCCTCTGTTTTCTAAGGGTCTTGAGGTGCAGCCCTCTAAACGACAGTATTGGAAAGCGCCTTAGTTTGCCTCTATTGGTACGGCGTGCTTTAACTGCCGCTTTGGAGACAGATGGCGCCAAAGAATCTGCAATGAATCGGATTTCAAATGATGAGTGGGAGATGATTTTCCGTGATTTAGCACTCCATATTCTGAGGCAGCTGAGACATTTTTCCACGTAATTGTAGAGTTGAGGGGATTATTATGCAAGCCAGAGAGTGATCTAGTTTTTTCAGTAGCCTCACCAAAAACTATTTTTTAAGAAATGTTTGCCTCCAAAGTGGAAAAGCTTTTGAGGAAAACAAGACATTTATTAAGCTAATGATGAACTTCTTAACACATTAAAATGGATTTTGCATACTGGAAAAAAGCAAAAGATGTCAGAAGATGTCCGTTGCGATTGCTACTATCAACTGCAGAGGGTCGCAAAGCTAGGTGTCCAGTAAAAAAAGCATATTTCAAGGACCCCTCACCCTCACACGATAAATTTCTGTCAAGCGAGTCAGAAATCTTTCTAGAGAATATTTTTAATAAATAGCTTTTTTTGTTTTTTTACATAGAATTTTTTCCGATTAACATAAAATTCTGTGATGCGGATAGGAAACTTCCACCATATACTGTTATTTAACTCGAATTTCAAGCATCATTTTCTACTTTTTTGAAGTGATAAAAATTCAAGCACATTTTTCGATTTTTAAAAATGCTGTACACCCTGAAAAAACACCCAGATGAGGCTTTAAAATGCAGCGATAAGGATTTCAATCAGGTGAACAGGGCTATAATCAATATTACATCTGAATAAAGGGGTCTTTTATTTCAAAATGGCTTTTATTATGTTTTCAAATTACAAATTGTGAAATAATAAAAGCCATAAACATAAATAACTTCATCAGAATTAAACACCCAACGCCACTAACCAAACAAGAGTCAAGCAATTGTTACTCACATTTAAGCAGCCCAAGAAACATTAAGTGGCTGAACTTACCAAGTGATGAGTAGACCGATTCTATCCCATTTCGAAAAGCTGGCTTGCAATGTAGCAATGGTGGCGGCTCTTCTGGTGATTCTGAAATTTGTAAGTTATTTTTAGTTCCAATACACCTCGATTCATTTTAAAGCAATTCATTGACAAACTCCTCCTAAATAACAAATTGGAAGTCCGAAAGATCATTTTAAAAGAACAGATTAGTCCAAACAGGAAAAACAATATTTTCTAAACACTATTCAATAGGAAACCGAGTTTGTCTTCAGGAAAGGATGTTTAAAAACTGAAGTTTGCTGGCTAGTGTATCAAAAGTCATACTTGCCCTAAACAATTACAGGGAAAGTCCCGTACATACAGATTTGCAAAAGAAACGGAACAAGAAAAAAAAAGAGGAAGGATTATGGTCGCTGCTGATTTTTTGAAGATATTTTAGCGGCAGTGTTTTTGTCTGATATGCAGTTTATCACAAGCAAGGATTTCGACAACAGATATATTAACTGTAAACTAAATGAGCGATGCCATACCTTCTTCGACACTTGACGAGAATCGCTCAGAGACCAGATCGACCACCCTTTTGTCTACATTCGGCTGCGAGTACTGCAAAAGAATTATTCTGTCAATTAAAGCAAACACACTACTTACATCTAAACAGAATTATTTGGCTTCCCGGAGATAACAAATTGGAACATTTTCATATCCAAATTCTTTCACATAAATTCCAAGCACTACATATGAACTTGCCTTTTACGATAAATAAAAACTTTACGAAGTGCTTTTCATAATCTTGGACAGAAGGTAGTATTCTTTTGAGATTCAAAATAATTTTATCTTGACTTCTCAAGCCAAACTTATTATGTTGTCCTACATGATTGACTTAATAGCCAAAAATGGTAAGCCCCAATGGACAAGCAAGTGTCCCATACCTTTTCAATAATGGCCTTAATCTTTGTATTGAAGTTGGCTCTGTTGTTACAAATTGCAGCATTGTAATCTTCATCTTTCATTATCCTTCTCCTGGGCCGGGCAGTAGGTGCCGGCTCCACCATCGTAAATGTCGTCTCAAAACAATGCACCTCCCTCAACTGCAACTGGAATAGAAATAATTAATCAAGGCATGTATGAGGCTCTGCCCGGTGACCCTGGCTAGAATGACATTTTCCAAATGATTTTCCAAATGGAATTCAAGACTAACCTCAATTGCAACACACAAGGAACACACATGGACAATAAATAGGCCTCTAATTACTTCTGTGTTAATTGCATTAAAAGGTTTGGCACATGCTTCCATACACGTGACTGCGTCTTTAGAACCTTTAAATTTCTGGTGGACATTTAAACGGTTCTTTAAAAGGGCATTTAAACTTGCTGGCTGTCGTTCGTAAAGCTATTGTTATTACTCGAACAGAGTGGTATTTGTTTGAATGACAAGTTGTATTACCTCTGTAAGCGTCTATCCGATGTTTGATTGGAAACGATGCTTCAAAAGACATTTGGAAATATTGTACACAAACCAGGAATCGTGCATGACGAAAATTCCGCGATGAAATCAAAAACTTCTACGAAAGTCTGGAGAGGACACAACCAATAAAAAAAGTTTCGTTATTGTCATCTGCGGGTTTCCGTATTAGATCCTGCGTAGCCTCATAATTAATTTTTCATGTACAAACTCTTGAGCTAAAGCGCCATAAGTTATTGACAATTCTCTGAGTCAAAAAATGCGCTTTCGGGTTTCTTTTGCTTTCTATAATTTCGGAAACGATAGCAGGAAAACGTTTTTCTTGCCTGGAATCTTGCATGCTTTTGCAAGAATCTTGTTCCCAGCCTAGGGATACTACGAAGCAAGGTATTGTTGTTTAGGGTTATTGTTGTCTGGATTTTTAGTTTGTTTTGTTAATTATTTTACCATTTTATACAATGAATCTATCTAATATTTTTCATTCTCATTTCTGTTCCTTGTAGTGTAACTTTGAATTGAAGTAAGATCGCCAGAATAAACGATAATGGGAATTTGCTGGGCGGATGGTAAAAGACGCTTTAATGGCCATCCAAAGTCCAGAAACAGAAAAGCTTTAACAAGCTTCACTTGATGTTCTCCAGTGAAGAAAGCAGAGGTAACTATATTAGGTATCTAAACTTTGAAAAGTTGAAGCTGTGGCATTTTGTAATGGGAAATGTATAATCAGATGATCAATGCCCCAGTCGCGTTTATAGTAGCTAATGTAGACGTCGCATAGAGCCAGGTTATTACATCATGTTGCTCGCACTTGGGCCTCTGAGTAAAAGTGTTATCCAGTATAGACTGGTTACTGGGTATACTTGCATAGTAAGAACACAAGGACAGATTCATTGACAAAGGACCTATAGTCTAATTTACAATTACTTTTTAAATTTGAGGATGAGATTTAGGGATGGCTCTTCTGTGCCAGTGTGCTTCCAGTTAGTTATTTAAAAACAGATTTGAATATTATTATTATTATTATTATTATTTAGAATTGATCTTATACAATCACAATTCGTACAAAACTCAAAGAGCACTA
>JAQGBW010002819.1:0-18343 GCA_034698625.1 Julus scanicus
TGCTCAATTTAGAAACGATTTTGCTCGATTTTGCTCTGAGCGCTCACTGAGCGGCTCAATTTAGAAACAGCCCTTATTTCGCCAATGATCACTCATAGATAGCCATGAAATGTATATATATAGACCATATTTAGTCATTGATAGGCCAGATATGTACCTTAATTAGCTTAGTTAGCTAGACATCAATAAGCCAGTTATGTATTTTAGCTATCTATCGATGGGCCAGGTATGTGCCTTAGCTAGCCATCGATTGTCTAGATATATTCCTTAAATAGTCATTGATGAGCCATAATGAAAATACACTACATGGGCCGCATATAAGAGGGGTCAAAAAGTCTTGCATATTCGTTTACTATTCGAAAACCAGATGTCGTACAAAAAAACTGAAATAGCCATTTTAAAGAGTAGGAAAGTTGGTTTTAGGTCGCTACTTGGCGTTAAAATTCATGCAGAATTTCGAACTAACTATCAAAAACAAAATGGCGCCTCGCTAAAAAGCGTTCACACGAGAGGAACAACGAAGTGGTACGCGTTTTTCAATGTTGAAAGGCATGAAACCTAGTGCAATTTATAATGAAATGTTAGGAGTTTATGGTGACAAATGTATCTTTGAGCAGAAATTCGTCGAAAGCGACCACATTTGGACATGAATGAAGTTGTGCTACTGCATGACAATGCGCATCTCCATTCTGCCCATGCCACAGCTAACAAGATCAACATGTTTGGCTGGGAAACATTGAAACATGCCATACAGCCCCGACCATTCACCAAGCGACTTCCATCTTTGGTCCACTGAAGGAACACTGCATGAGTGGTCAAAAATTCCAAACAGACGCTGATGTGAAACTTGCAGTTCGGCAATATATCTGCATTTTACGAGAGGGGTATAAACAAACTCATCGAACGTTGGGATAAATGTGTCAACAAACTTGGGTCCTACATTGAAAAATAGAAAATTTTCTGTTCATTAAAATGGCAATTTTTTTTGTTTTTTTGTACGACATCTGGTTTTTGAATAATGAACGAATATGCAACACATTTTGACCGCCCCTCGTATTTTGAAATGAAATAGTTCCCTAACATTTGCTTGCTTTCGGAACGGTGATCGGATGTTTCCTCAAAGTGAAATGTGAAAATGTTTTATATACCTCTGATTTACATGACGAGAGTTTTTAGAAATTTTAGAGTTTTATCTACTTCTTAAAGTGATTGTTGTTACTGATGAATTAAAATGCGACAAATCTCCAAAATTGATATAAAATTTCTTCTCATTGCAGATGTGCAGCTTCATGGAGGATCTGAAAGAGGCCCTTCTGGACATGGTGGACGTGTCCTATTTCCGCAACGTCAAGTTCCTCATCTTCTGCATCTCTAACCTGCTGTTGTACATATGGTATGACGTTCCCTATGTCTACATGACCGACAATGCCCTGGAGCTGGGCATCACGCACGAGGCGTCCTACCTTATCTCCAACGTGGGAATCCTGAACACTCTGGGCGAGGTGATCTTCGGCTACGTGGGCGATAAGCCCTGGGTGAGTAGCATGCTTCTCTACAGCGGTTCGACAGCGGTGTGCGGCATAGTCATCTGTCTCATCCCGCTGGTCCACAACTTCGCCGGGCTGGCTTTCATAGCTGGGGTCTTCGGGTTCACCATCAGCGCCAACTATGCGCTCACCTCCATCATCGTCGTAGACCTTATCACATTGGAAAATTTCACCAACGCCTACGGGCTACTGCTTCTGGTGCAGGGCATCGCAAATCTCATCGGACCGCCCTTGGCTGGTAAGTAAAAAAATCGAATTCACTGGGCATTTTAGGTTTCTGGTAGAATTAATAATCAATGTGTAGAGGCTTTACAGGACTCAGCCCGTCTTGCCTATATTTTTTGTTATTGTTTTAGTGGTTTATTTTAAGTATGAGTTTGTGTTAATTTATTTACTTTTTTTTTTCTCCTTACCCTTTACCTTTTAGTTAGTCGTTTATCTTATTACCATTCTTCCTTTTCCTTTATATAATTTTTTATTTTATTTCTTTTTTTTTTTTTTTAATTTTATGGTATTAAATTGGATTCTTCTAATCTTCTTTCTTCCGTTTTCTGTATTACCTTACCTTAATCTTGTTTTCTTTTGTTATGTTATGTTCATTTTCTTACTGTTCTTCTGTTTTCTTATTTCTTCTAGTTAACGTTTGGTTATTTTACCTTTCTGATATGTTGGTTTTCTTTTTTTTTTCCTTTCTCTTTTGTTTTTCTTTTGCTGACTCCTCGATTTAATTGGAATCTTACCAATTTCACATTAGTTTGTGTTAAGGTTATCCTTATGTGATGGAGTTAGTAGAATTAATAACTTTGTTGATTATCCAATAAAATAACAAATAAATGTTTGATTGTTTTTCAAGGATGGTTCCATGACATCACGGGGAGCTACGACCTGTCCTTCTACATGGCCGGATTCTGGATCTTCATGGCCGGCGCCTTGATCATGGTTCTACCACTGTGGAGGTGGACTCAGCGGAGGGCTGCACTGCGGTTGAGCAAGGCCATTGCCGAGGCTAAGTCCGCCACCGGAGAGCCAGCCGCCACCAACGGCATCGCCACCGAGGCGAAAAGCGTACCACAAGAAAACCACCGTAAGCTGCGCTACCAAGACGAAGAGGATGAGCGCGTAGCCAAGGAAATCCTCCAGAAGAAAAAGAAGGTGAAAGAAGAGGAGGAGAACGCCACCGCGCCGAACAAGCCTCCGAGGGGCAACAAAGAGAAAGTTCCCAAGAAGGAAACTCTTTTATGAAGTCTCTTCGACTAATTTGCCATTTGCTCCATTTAGGGTACCAATTGTGCAAGCGGCTGGTTGAGCAACCAAAGCACAACCTTTAACCTTTAGTCATATCAGGTGCCCGAGGTCTGTTCGCTCTCAAGAGCCCAAGCTGCCATTGTCGAGAATACACAAAGAGACCAAGTTCTGGTCGAGCATCTGGATCCGCGACTTACGGTCATTTTTTTGTTTTGCATCCGGAAGTTTTGAGTTGCGTCATAATTTAACGCTTCGCTAAGTTGGCGAAGCGATTTGGTTAGGTTCATTTTGAACCACTTTGCAGTATTGGGTTGTGCCAAGCCCTCAGCAAGGCACGATGACCCGTTAAAACCGGTTGTCGCTAGAAATAATGGAACGGGCCGGTTTTAACTGTCATTCTTGCTAATCCGAGGCTATGCCCTCTCTGCAAGAATTTTAACTGTTGCTTATTTTTGATTCCAGTATACGTTGCCCGCTCGTCCTCTCCCCGCATTATGTGCAACCGTCAGATGACGGTAAAGTCAAGTTCTCCCCAAGTTGGGATTGAGTTATTTACTTTAGTTTTAAAGTTATTTACTGTGCCGAGATTAGAAGGGCGTTATTCCGAGAGTTCTGAAAGGAGAGAAGCGACTCGTGTTGCCGGTGCGAAGTATCGGAATGGCGCCGATTAGTTGTTTTATTTTATTTTTTTAAAATCCGAACTATTGTTTAATTTATGCCAGGATTGTAATCCTGGGGCATGCTCGCGGAGCTGAATTTTCGCAAACTTGTTCCCTTCATCGTCATTGAAGAACTTCCGAAATGTTGCATTTAGTGCATTTAAAGTTTAAAATGTTGCGATGAGTACACCGTACAGCACCTAAAATCACAAGTCGTAGGAGGCGAGCTGACCAGACGGTTTGGTCATTATGTTGTTAGCCGTTGAAAACATTTTTCAGCCGCCGTGTGGATTAATATATTCCTCTTAATAGCCAATTGTGCAACTGCTCCTTAACTTTAACTTAGAGCTTATGTGGGAATAGGAAAGCTTTAATTTTTGAAATTTTCTATTGAGCCTGAAAATAGGGTCCATTTTTCGTTTTTTTTTTGTAATTCCTGAAGTTATTTACATGATAAGCAGCCCAAGATGTCTGCTGCAGCTCTACGGAACGACTCGTTCAGTTTTTTTAAAGCCTTTCGACCTTCAGATTTGCATAATATTTGTATTTCCTATTTTGAATTTCTGCCGAGAGTCGATATGTGACTTCGGCATTTATTTCCGGTTGGCAGATGTCAACCTAAATTTATGACCTGTTTATCCATTTCAGAAATGGATTGCGGCCACATTTATTAGTAAAGCGCATAATAACTATAACCCGTGTCCGAGTGATAACCCTGTTTCCAACGCGAGTTTTATCGGTTGGGATATAAATGGTCCCTAGGCATGCAATCGAGCCAGACTGGGGGCCGTAGAAAGCATTATAAAGTGCCCCTAAATCGGAGCAGGTTTCTACCGTTAACGCTGCCCATTGTGGACATAAAAATAACTAAATGCTAATTTAAAATAAGCAGTCTTTGAGATGCCGTGAATTAAGTGTTGGACATGTTGACTGCAATTTTGCGGCATGAGTCTGGGGCCAAGAACGGGCAGTTCACACATTTTTGCACCAGGAAGCATAATAATGCAGTTTGTGCACAATGTTCCAATTTTTCCGGCACCTTAATTCCTTAACCCCAAACGGTGGACATTGCCTCGGCACCAGATGCGGTGCCGATAGACTAGTCCAATTCTGGAATCTGCGATTCTATGGCCGGAATATGGAAGTACGGTCAGTTCGATTTTGCGGCTCGGCTTTCGTTCGAATCCCGAATTTTGCTCACATCGGAACTTTGTCCTCTACTAATATTTGCTTATTTCCATAATTAACTTTAGACACGAAGCGCCGTTTCCAAGCAACACCTCGGGAACGAATGTCGGAATCAGAAATTCAGCGATTTGCTAAGCAACTGCTGGACTAGCAGTTAATAAAAAGGGATTTTTGTAAATCGCCTGGCTAAGAAGGTGATAAAAATTTGAAAAAGCAACTCATTTTGGCCCCGATGAGCATCCTTCCGTGAGATTTTGCTTGGAAGCTTTACTTAGATCATCTCTTTCTCTATTTTCTCATCTTATAACCTTATCGATCGCAAACATTCTGCACGGTAACAAGAATGGCGGCCAGTACTGACCGTTTTTGCTGGCCGGTAACAAATTAGCGTTCCCGTATTTTACTAACCATTATTTAGAAGGAGCTTTCAAAGTAATCCGCAGTTTTGCTCATGCGCATACGGAGTATTTCTGGCACAATATACTTTTTTAAGAAAAGATGGTCGTATATCTATATATACTTAGCATTTTTTTGTATATCTCAAGTAAGTAGGTCCTGACCCAGGGAGCGGGCTCGGCAAGATGGCGGCCCGTAAATATTGCGGATTTGCACAAAGTTTAATTGGCTCCGATCGAGAATCTCCAGTAATTTTTAACAGTTTTAACGGAAAGTTGACTTCATGTTTTTTTTCTTATGTAGATCAATTTGACCGTCTTGTAGAGCCAAGTTTTATAAATTTGGTAAAGTTCGAGAAATTCAGAGGTTTGGGTGGGTAATGTGTCCAGATGAACAATGGAAAAAACTTGGTGAAATGGCGTAGAAACCCAGAACAGTTCGGGAAAGTATATAATAACCAAGTTAAATAAAAGTTAATTGATAACATAAGGTACAGATTTATAAAATTGTTATTCTGGAGTAATCTATATGAATCGCTAACTGTAATAATATGACATATTTTGAGAAATTTACTTTTTTCGCGTTTTCTAAATCTTTGCCCTTAGCCGCACCGATTGTAATAAGAAAGGCACGACCACAAACCTTTTTAATATGGGTAATTTTCAAAAATTGCAAAAAACGTGGTTCTCCTTTATGCAAAACAAAGCCAAATGTTTTTTATTTTTCGAATCGTTAATTTCCGTAAATTATATTATAAAATATTTGATAACTAAATACACAACCTTTTTAGACTCGCGGTAAATATCCGAGTAAAATTACAAAATGGTATAAAATTTGGTTTTCTGATCAAGTTTTTTTCATGCAGTTAGCTATTCATATTTTTTTTAATATTTTTATAAAAGTTGAGAAATATTTGGGCTATGGAGAATTTATTAAGTTCGAAAAAATTTTTTAGGGAAAATATGGGAATATTTTAGAAAAATATTTATATATTCTGGGAAAATGTGGAAAAATTGTCGCTATACGATAGTGTTTTTACTAGTCTTTGGTTAAAAAGGTGGTGACAGGTCGGTTAACATAGAGCACCGGAGTTTGACTAGTAGCAATTTCAGAGAAATTTGGGAGGAATCGGGAGACTGCATGTCAAAGCCGTAGAATTTTCAGACAAATATTTTTTGTAGCACTTATTTTATAGAAAAATTCGCGTTATTGGCAACAATTTAGCAACTTTTTCGGTCTTGAAATTCCTCGAAGCGAAAAATAAAAAACGCTTGCCTTCAATGAATTTCCGGCCAAATTTTGATTCAAACTGGCACTTTTTTTCCGAAATAGCACTATATTTTTCTAATATAATCCTGGTGTCTTTCAGCGTTCATTGGTCAATGAGACAGGAAATCGAACTAGAATATATATCTAGCTAAACCATGCAACAATTTTTTTTCCAGATACAAAGCAAAGCCCAGTTTACACTATATATGGTGAAAGCCAGTCTAGGACAGTAGGACAAGTCAGTTTAGAAGAATTTAGTTATAAATTGAGAATGGTAAAGTAGTATTTAATTGTTTGGAGTGGGACGGGAATGCATAATATTTTCAAAGCCACTCGATTCATGCTTTTGAAATTTGATGAAATGCAAGTTTTGAAATTTTTGTTGTAATCTTAACTGCTAGCTGTTTAGATTTTTTCTAGCATGTTCAGGAAATTATTCCCTCGTAGTTTCAAAACTGTAACTACCTTTGTTTTAGCTGTTGGAGACAGCTGCCATCCTTACTGTCAGACTGCCTCACTTGCGCTCGTGTAAGATAGATGGAATTATTACCAGAATGTTTCAGTTAACCAGTCAAAATTTCTCTAACCTGTGACCAGTGAGCTTTTTTCCTTCTGAAAGTAGGTTGTGAATTTTGATTTCTTTCCAATTCCATAATGCGGTTTAATTTGCAGCTAGGTTAACCTAGTCAGTTCACGCCACAGTTTCAGTTTTTTGCGGAGAATGTGAAACTGTGAAAATTGGCTGAGAAAGTTCGAATTATCATTGAAGAAAGTGTTTTAAGTTCTATTTCAGTGCCTGAGGTAAAAAACTTTTCTTAAAATTAAGTTGAGCTTCAACTCTCGGGAGACTCTTGACTAACTGTTAACCGGCACGAAAGCACAAAGCAAAACACGGACTTCAAAGGTAGTTTGACATCCCTCGGCAGTGTTTTTCAACCGGTGCACCACTGCACACTAGCGTGCCATAAACGTTTTTACATGTTTTTACCATAATTATATACATATTTCTTTTTAGAGCAGACTATTTCATTTAACAAATGATTTGTTTTTATTTCATTGAAAAAATTGGGACATTGAGAAAATTCACTGTTTGTCATGACATTTTTAATTCCTTTTTTATTGTGCCACGAAAATACTTGCTCCATTTTGTGTGCCGTGAGTTGAAAAAGGTTGAAAAACACTGCTGTTGGGAAGACCGAGAGTTTCCAAGTTAGGAGTTACGAAGTTCTCGGAACATTTTGTGGGCGGTATTTTGGTGTCTTCAACATTTCACCATCATATAGTAGTATTGCTATAAAATGTCATTCATTGAACAGTCCTGATGCTGCATGATCTCGGAACATCTGGATTGTTCAAGAAATGCAGTTTACTAGCGTTTCAGCATTTGATAATCTGATTTTGCAAATGGCTGCCATTCGAGCCTGATTTCACGGATGCCAATTTTCCCTGTTATATTTTTGGATTGTAATAAGTTCAAGAATAACGTGTTCCTTTAGGTCTTGTCGGATTTTCTTAGGAACACTGATCGCACGGGAAACAAGTCCAGACGCGTAATAATGCAAGTTTGCGCTCAAATGCCACCTCTTTCAAAATGGCCGACAAGATATAGGGTTTCTGGGCCGATTGTTGGCGAAAGATTTACTATATGTATATATATATCTATATTTGTAAAATATGTAATATAGTAGAATTCATTGTTCCCACCGAAAGCCACATCTCCATTTTTTTCCTAACCCGCATGCCATCCGCCTCGCGCAGACTTTTTTTGCCGAAATTCGCATTCTGTCGGCAAAATTAAGCGACTGTAAAAATGGAAATAAACCTCCTTCTATTTCTAGGTACGTTTTGTTTAGTTCAGACAACTGGTGGTTTTTTAACCAGATAGAGCTTCTCTGTCTGATGGCGTAACTTTTCAGATGGATCGAGTCTTGGCTCACCTGGTGCGGTCCGCACCCCCCGCACCCCCCTAGTGCCGCCACTGGCTCAAGATGACAGGTCTACTCAAGAATTTTTTGATTTAGAATCCAATCACTCAAATTAAACGAAATTTCTGACACCTTATGGACTTCTGCTCTGGAAACTCTACATAAGGCAAGTACATTTAAGTGCAAAAATATCGACTCACCTGCATGAATCAAGTAAAAATGTTTTTCTTAGCAACCAAATGTCCGATTTAAAATCTGGAAAATGTGTTTTGTAGACAATTTATCCCTCTTTATAAATCGCCTAATTTTCATAAAATTCCTGATGCATTGTTGAGGCGAAAAATGTTGAACTCAAAGCAGCCCAAATTTTCATTATTTATGCCCCATGAATTTTTGTACCCTTGTGGCTGTAAGTGTTTCTGAATGCAATTTTGATTATCAGAGCTTAATGACCGCTCCACCAGAAGTAGCCGCACGAGTGGCAGGCTATTCTCCAGAGAAATTCAGCAGAAATTATTTTCACACTAGGCGAATTATAACCAGGAATAAATTGTCTACAAAACACATTTTTCCGATTTTAAATCGGATATTTGTTTGCTGAGAAAAAAAACACATTTTTACTTAAGTCGATTTTTTTGCACTCAATTGTAGTTTCACTGTTAAAATTATTTCTGAAAACGTAAAGGCAATGTTTTTGAACTCTTGGATGATTTCAGCACAAGTCTGGATTTTTGTTTGTCTAACATGGATTTCTGCCCTTGATGAACGACATCATTGAAGATACGAACATGCAGTTATGCAATGTTTCCAGCAAAAAAAGTAAGATAACAAAACATTTTATTTACGAAATATAATATAAATTAAATTTAAATGAGGCCAAGTTAAAGCTGGCGATTGCTTCATTAGGCCCTTTAAAAAAAAGTTAAATAACATTTCAGTTCAATAATTTATGCACAGCGCGTGGAGTTAAAAATCTGGGAAAACGCGCAAAATGGGAGAAGACGTGCAACGTGACTTCCGTCTTCGTCGCACGCCCAAAATACGGGCCAGATCATTGAATTCATTCCCAAAACTGATGGTTAGGATTTGAATATGCGACATAACGTCCTGGTTGCTCATTGCCATCAATTTCACCTCGTTGTTGTATGTTATGAGGCTGAGCGACAGAGCTGTGGAGAAAATAAGAAAACTGGTTATTGAAAATCCCACTTGTAAATTTTCATGAAATTGCATGGACGCACCTTAATTTGTAAGCAATTTTTTTAAAAAAAAACAGGTAGCCCTGGTTTTCTATTGTTATTTTTAACGTTGTTTTTTATTGGTATCAATAGAAAATTTCTATTAGTTTTATTGGTTTCAATTGTTTTCTATAGTTTTCTATTGTTCAGTCAATACAGCTAAACCATAGAAAACAATTAAAATCAATAAAGTGTCCAAATAACAATAGAAATCTATTGGTTTCTATTGTTTTTTTCACCAGGGATAAGACGCACCTGAATTTTGGAGGCAATTTTTTGAAGAAATAAGTGCGTTTTATAGTCCGTAAAATACGGTATTACTTTCTGCCTGCTAAAATGAGTCAGAAAATGATGCAACTATTTCTCTGTGCAGTGCAATAGTTTAGAGCAATATAAATACAAACTACTTTTGCAGTTTTTTTTGTTTAAAACTTACCCATGTTTTTTTTTTAAATTTGAGCAAGACCAGAACAGGGTAAGTTTATGTTATTGTATTAAGAGTTATAGACAATCTTTTTTGGTACATGTCCTTTTTATAAATATATCACAAATATCAGAATTATTTGTCCCAAAGCTGAGACATAAATAGCTGAAGGATGTTTCAATTTGCATTAACTTAAATTTTAAAAATAACAGATTTCCTAAAATAATGGTTTTTTTTGGTTTTTTCAAAGTTTATATGATATATTTATATAAGGAAACTACTTGCCTGTGCTAGCTTGTGGAGGTCTCCAGTAGCAAATTGTCTTTACTTCCCTGCCCCATGCAGCCACCGGGCATCGGGTGCTGATGGAGATGTTAGCCAGGGTCATCAGATACTGCCGGCTGAGTAACTTAATGAGGATGCCGAGGAAAAAGTCTGGTAGGAAGTTGCGTAGGTAGCGCATGAGAGCCATGCTGACAAGGTATTTAGAGGGGTTGTTGCGGATCCTGTCCATCTGTTGTTGGGTGGCGGTCAGGCAATCCAAGGCATCGCTCTGTCCAGTGGGAAGAGACATCATCACAAAGCCATCCCCATCAGTCTCGCATGCATCGGCAAAGTCCTTTGAGTACACGGGAATGGTGGTCATCATGTTATCAGGGACATCCAACCCTATCGCACGGAAGTACCTTGTCAGTGCCCCAGCACAGAGGCTCACCAGAACCTCGTTGGTGGTGGCCCCGCTGGCCTCCTTCACCTTCTGTACCATCTCCAGCGACAGCGGCTCGGACCAGGCCACGGTTTTCCTGCCAGATCCAGAGATCCGAGGTAACGGGTAGTGGTCGGACCGCTTCAGTAACTCGTTTAAGATGATGGAGGGCGCCAGGACTATTGTCTGCAGAGTCTCGCGAATTTCCCGGCAAGCGTCTTTCAGGGTGATGTAGATGGGCCTGCCACTCCGGAGGAATAGCCGGACCTCGGTCGCTGTGGTCAGGAGGCCAATGACCACCAACCGGGTGGTGCGGCAACCCAACCGTAGCAGTAGTAAGGGGAGGCACAAGAGACACTTCAGAGACTGCTTCAGGAGGTCATGAAGAGAGATTGTCCAGAGCCAGTCGAAGCTGCCCATTAAGCGGGGAAGGAGGTATACGAGGCTGCCGGCACGGTACCAAGCACTCCGGCCCGCACATTGCGGATCCGTTGCTTCGTAGAGCTTCTGAAGTTCACTGAAGAAGCTCTTGATGCCCACGAGGAGCTTACGCACTAAATGCCAAGCGGTGTTCAGGTCATCTCTGGGCTCTTCTGGATCGCACTTGGAGCGCACCGAGCGGATGGTGGCTTGCGTGCGATCAAGGACCTGGTTTAACGTTCTCTTGGTGGCACTGTGCTTGGCAAAGACAGAGTAGGTCTCTGCAATAGCATGAAACGTTTTCAAGGACTTGGAAACAGGGCGTGGAACAGGGACTTCAGAAATGGGAAGCGGGATCGGAACCTCAGAACCGGCAAGCGTGGACCGGATCAGCTGCCCCAGAGTCAAGCCCTCCGAGACGAGATGGTGGAGCCGGATGAAGACGCACACAGTGTCCAGCCTCAGGTCTGTGCACTGCATGTTGATCAGCGACACCTGCCATGGGGATATCATGTGCGGTAAAGTATGGCAACTCTGTTCGGTAATGAATTCCTGGAAGAGATGGCATCGGGTAGTTAGGTGACAAAACATGTTTTGGGCCGTGCTAGATGAAAATCTCGAAATATAAAATAACTTAAAAATAATCTCGAGAGGCAAAATCTCGAGTGAAAAAAATCTCGAAAAGGAAAATCTCGACAGTATATCAGTATGTTAGGTTCCAATGTAGAGGCTTTACAGGACTCAGCCCGTCTTGCCTATATGTATGGTTATTGTTTTAGTAGTGTATTTTGAGTATAAGTTTATTGTAGTTTATTTACTTATTAAGTTTTTCTCCTTACCTTTCTGTCAGTCATTTATCTTACCATTCTTCCTTTTCCTTTATATGTATTTTTGTTTTATTTATTTATGCATTTTTTTCTTTTTTTTAAATTTTATGTTATTAAATTGGATTCTTCTTAACTTCTTTCTTCCTTTTTCCGTGTTATCTTACCCTAATCTTGTTTTATTTCATTGTCTTATGTTCATTTTCTTACTGTTCTTTTGTTTTCTTCTTCCTTCTAGTTAGCGTTTGTTTACTTTACCTTTCTGATATTGTTGGGTTTTTTTCCTTTTTCTTTTGTTTTTCTTTTGTTGACTCATCGATTTAGTTGGAATCTTCTGTTTTTATATTTACCTATTTCACATTAGTTTGTGTTAAGGTTATCCTTATGTGATGGAGTTAGTAGAATTACTATCCGATGAGGAATGTGGTACATCTTGAATTGTTGCCGTGGTTAGGTTAGGTTAGCGATAGGATTAAAAGAAAGCAATCTTTGGTCGAAATTCGTCTTACCCAAGATGAAGCTGTCTAGGGAGTTTCGGATAACCCTTTTTGATTTTTCGATATTTGGGTTTTCGAGATTTTTATTCTTTCGAGATTTTTTTCCCCGAGATTTTTTTTTCGAGATTTTGACCCTTGTTCTGTTTTGAACATTTATGCCAAAAATGTGGACATTTTTCAGAAATTGAGGGAATCTAAGACTTCTTACCTGTAGGTTCGCCTCACTGATTGGTCGGTCAATCCACCTGGTGGTGTTCGCTGTCACATGCTTGGTAATGTCAAAATGGAGATCCTTTTCCCATGCGAGACATCCCAAGACGCTGGTCAAGCGCATCTTCAGGTGTGGAAACATCAGACCAGTCCCTCTTCCGGGCTTCCTCCTATTCACGATCTCGGTTAGGATCTTGCTTTGCAGCTCTTCAAGGCTAATTTTCCCATGCAGCATCAATAGCAAGGTGACCGTGCTGGGATGGCGCTTTGTGTCCAAGGTGTGCCGGAAGGTGTCGTTGGACACCAGTTCGTAATCAGGATAATACCAGTGAAACAGGGCACTGCCAGTTGCTCGAACTGCTTTCAAACCTGAAAAACCAATAATTTTTTGGATCACATATCCATACTATTTAATATCCTTGGATCTTTGTGGAATTGTTGGAACCTTCGCATATTCTTTGTTTTTAATTCTAGGAGATTCTTTTTTTTAATTCTTGTCGGCACTTCTAGAAGCTTCAGCTAACCAACAATTAATTCAACAATACTTTGCTGAATCGCCTCAAGCCTTCCTGAATCTTTGTGGATCTTTTAAATCTTTTTTGAACCCTCATCAATCCCTCATGAATTGGGATTTAAATCCCAACCCTGGTGAAAAAAAAACAATAGAAACCAATCGAGATTTCTATTGGTTTCTATTGTTATTTGGACACTTTATTGATTTTAATTGTTTTCTATGGTTCCTGTATTGACTTCTATGGTTTAGCTGTATTGACTGAACAATAGAAATCCATAGAAATCTCTATTGTTTTTTTTTACCAGGGCAAGGAATCGTTTGTTGTAAATCCTTGTCTACTTTTTGGAATCCTTGTAGATTCCATTTTAATCATTATCGATTTTCTGGAATCCTCGTAGATTATTTTTGAATCCTTTTAGAATACTCCTAGATTATTTTTGAATCCTTTTAGAATACTCCTAGATTCTTTCTGAATCCTCATCTATTTCTTATAGATTCTCTGAATTGACTTAGTTAATTTCTATTTACCTTAAATTAAAATTGAACGTTTAGTTGTTTTTTTTTGTGTGCATTATTTAAATTCCACTTAATTGTACTTAATTATATCCAAACTTTTTATAAATCTCCCTTGAGTTTTTATCAATCTGAATCTTTATTCAAGGCTTTCTAAATTTTAAAACTTATTGGATTTTTCAAGTGTTTTCAAGTGGTTATTTAAATTTGGAATGCACGCATAATGTCGATATAAGAGTCCTGAATGATGAATCCTAAAGAATGAGATTTTAAATCTTATGAAATTTGTCGTCCATCTATATGCTCTTATTTAGCATTCCAACAATCCTTGAATCTCTAAGAATCTTTGAGGTTTATATCCTAAATCTCAGTGACACTATACGAATATACCCGCCATTTTAAATCTTATGAAAATTTGTCGTCCATCTATGTGTTCCTATTTAGCATTCCAACAATCCTTGAATCTGTAAAAATCTTTGAGGTTTATCCTAAATCTCAGTGACTCTAGAATAATCCGCCCTTCAGCGTGATTAATAAACCTTTTGAAAATCTGCCTGATTTTAAAAGATTCTTACAAAATATTTGCTTTTCTTTAAAATCTTTACTAATATACCAGGAATCTTCCGGAATTCTAATGAATCTTCAGCATTAATGAGAAACTGGCAAAATGTCTACCAACCATTTAATGTGTATCAGATTACAGTGCAAATTTCCAACATTTGAATTTTATAAATAAGGATGACTAGTCTATCCTTAATTTGATACAGTAGTTGAAATCAAGATTACTGAATTTGATAAGCAAGTACAAATTTCACTTGTACCATTTAGATTTATCTCGAAGAATGAGATTCAGAGGTCAATTAAGCTATGTGGAACATTCAAAATGTGTTATTTAACCTTAGTTTTGAATCGGGATTAGATATGCCAGCATTGAATTTCAAACCAGTTTTGTTTACAAAATGTGTAATTTCTTAACCTCTTTGTGAATATCTTTAACTTCTATGACAAGTTCTGTCCCTGTAGTAACAGTTATCGAAAAGGTTATCGCTCGCAACTTGACTTAACCGTGATCAGAGTCCAAAACCATTCATTTGACAATTAAACAAAAACCTTCAAATAAAATTCGGTTTGAATCAGATAATGGCTGCGATTTGGACATCCGAAATCAGTAGATTGGAATTTTAATACAAAGTTGATTTCCTTGGTCATTTTTATTTTGAAACTTTGGAAAATTTAGTTAAAAATAACCAAATTTTCAGAAGTCAAGATAAGGAATTAACAAAAAATGAGGGAACGAATCTTTGAGAAAGTAAAAATCTTTAAACAAAATTTCATAAAATTTTGCATGATTTTGTAAAAAGCTTTCGAAAAGTATAGCCTCTTTCACACGAGAGGCTAGAAGCTCCAGCCGGAAACGCTTAATTCGGCGGATGTGAATGTGCGCAGCAGATAACCAGAAAATCAGTAGCGCGTGCTTGCGCACATTCACATCCGGCGCCTGTATTCAGCGTTTCCGGCTGGAGCTTCTACTAGTCTTGGCATTTATTTTAAAAAAAATTTAAACGATTTTCAGCTAGGATTAAATCCATCCCTTGACTACAGTTAATATTTCGATTTCCTGTTGCCAGCTACACACATCGCCAAACATTACTTGCCTTCTTCACACGAATGGCTAGAAACTCCAGCCGGAAACGCTTAATTCGGCGGATGTGAATGTGCGCACACAACAGATAACCAAAAAAATGAGTAGCGCGCGTGCGCACGTTCCTTATCCGTCGCCTGCAGTCAACGTTTCCGGCTGGGGCCGCGTGAACAAGGGTAGCTGTGGACACGAAATGGATTTCATCAGCTGAAAACCTATTTGGATAATTCAAAGACATGGCAAGAACATTGGCCTTTATACACTTTTTATCAAATCGGTTTTCAGCTATAGGATTAAATCCATTCCTTGACTACAGTTAATATTTTGATTAGCTGATGCCATTCAGTGGATTTCAGCTTAGCTGAAAACCGATTTTTATAATTCATAGACAAGGCATTTAATAACTTTTTTTCAATTCGGTTTTCAGCTATAGGATTAAATCCATTCATTGACTACAGTTAATATTTCGATTTCTTGATACCAGTCACGAAATGGATTTTATCCTAGCTGAAAACCGATAATTCATAGACTTTAACATTTAAATACTTTTTTTTCAATTCGGTTTTTCAGCTATAGGATTAAATCAATTCCTTAATTGACTACAGTTAATATTTCGATTTCCTGATGCCTGTCACGAAATGGATTTTATCCTAGCTGAAAACCAATTTTGATAATTCATACACATGGCAAGAACAATGGCGTTTATATACTTTTTTCTAATATGGGTTTTCAGCTAGGATTAAATCCATTCCGTGACAACAGTTAATATTTCGATTTCTTGATGTTAGCTACATATTATACATATACATCGCCGAACATTCGTCGCCCGATGACGTCGACAATGCTTACCTCACACAAACTCGAATGTTCGGCGATGTGTGACGTAATATCAGCTCGCCGAACATTCGGCGGGTGATCACGACTATGTGTTACGCATTGGTGATGTCACCGCCCGACGAATATTCGGCGATATATGTATATCTAGCATAATACGAGATCTGAGGAATTTTTCAAACAAATTTATTGGACACCTACTTTTGAAAAAAATTAGGGAGTAAGGGCCGGGGTTACGGCTAAAATGGACAAGGGCTAATGAGTGTCAAATTTTTGAAATAATTTCGGGGATGTCATTTTGAAATTGCCCCTCGAGGTCGCTCAACGAATGTTCGGCGCGATTTTTACTTTCACCATTTAAGCATTGTCAACGTCATCGACCTCGTGATTTGGCCTGAGTTTGTCGCCCAGGTCACAACTCAACAAATTCCGGGTACGATACCCGGAATATCAGTTACTTAAGATCGATTACTAAAGTACTGAAATTAACGTACGTTCTACCTAGGGAAGAAAAAACGGATTAATTACAACTATCAACTTCAACAAAAACTTACACAAGTAGAGATTGAGTGCCACAGGTGACAAGAAAAGGGCCAGGAGAAAGGTGACCAACATTTTGGCGTAGGTTATGAGCTGTAAGCGTTCCTCAATTTCCTGGAAGATCCAGCTGATTTTGGCGGCGAAGACACGTGCCCACGAGCGGCGACGACGCAGGTGAGTCGCTCCGCGATACCTTTCATGGAAAACAATCGGGGGTAAAGGTATGCCTTTATTAGTTGATATAAACTCGACATTGTAGCTATATGACCGTATCACACGCCGCATGATTAACTAAAGTGAACGTGAATCAGATCCGACTCCCGAGCTCAATTTGGAGCTGTTGGCAAAGGGGAGATAAGAAACACTTTTGAAGCACCCGGTACTAGCATGCGTGGATCTATCGTTGCCATGGTGATTTTCGACATGGCCGGTATAGCGCCTCCTGGTGGCGACGCATTTCCAATATGGCCGTCTACATTTCAGTCTAATATAAAAAGGAATGAGGTGCTCTCAAAATTCGAACATGCATGGTTCGTATTTTGCGAGCTGCTATCAGTGTCAGCTCTCGAATAGTAGCACGTGCTACATTGAGAACTGCTATCGAGAGCACCTTGAGAGTTTCTCTCACGTGGAAACGCACCTTTAGGTAAACGTAAAAATGCAATTTCTGTTTCCCCTTGGAAAATTCTGAGATTGGAATGAATGGACGCTGCCATGTTGCGAATGTTATGCTAAAGGATTTATATGTCAATATGGGATGCTGAGACTCGGAGCTGGATGAAAGTCTAATAATCTAATTGATGTTCCAAACACATTTTCACGAATGGATGTTAATTGAAACAAGGTAAATACTTATTTTGGATAGTTTACTGTAGGTAAAAAAATGGTGTATGCAATGGTAGTGGTTTTCGAATTTTTCAACATTGTAAAAATTTACTTTGTGACAGGATTAAAAAATTTGAAAAAAATCTTTTTTTTTGTTGCTTTTTTGAATACTATTTATTTTAGAAATACAATTTTGATTGTGTAAATTTACTTTATGAATGGGTTGAGCATAGTTAAAAATTTGGAAACCAGACGGTTTCCAGACGCAATGATCCATAATTAAAAATCCAATGAACGTGATTGGATTAAGTTATTAATTATGGTTTATAAGCCTGGAAACCTACCAAAATCAAGTAATGCAATAGGGGTACTCAAACGAACTTTGCAGTTGGGCTATCTGAATTTTGTCCAAATATGGTGCACATGCGCATTAGATTCAAGCAGCTCTGCCAAGGTCCACAAGTTGAGTGTCTTGTGTGAAATGGGCACAAATATTAAGCTTGTACAGGCCTGCCAAGATAGACTGCAAGAGCTACTTGCAGAAAACCTCCTTTTTTCTCCAGCACTTCTACAAGCGCCATTGCAGTAGGCCCAGCCAATTGCAAGGCGTCATTTTAAAAAACTGGGTCAGCACATGTAAAATGGCCCCAATTAACTGATTAAACTAAAGCCATGTGCGGAATTTTGGGGTCTGTTTGAGTACCCCTAATGAAATTTAGGCGGAGTTATATCCATAATTATTCATTATTTTAAAGAGCAGTGGGCATATTTTTTCAAAAAATGGTCATTTCCATGTGTCTACGATAAATTAGTAAAGTTGAAATTTTAACTTTTCAAATATTGACTTAGAGCCGGTTGCACCAACAGAGGTTAAGAATAACCTAGGGTTAACCTGTTCTAATACACTAGGTTAACCCACCATTGCAT
>JAQGBW010002820.1:0-18338 GCA_034698625.1 Julus scanicus
ACGTCGCTTAACTTCGGGGATCGGACGAGAACCGGTGTTTTCAACGTGGTATGGCCGTTGACAACAGAATAGCTTAAAATTGTGGAGTTATGAAGTGCAAAGCACTTGAACTATTTTAATATAACGCCGGATTTGTAGCATAAATTTCGTTATCAAGTACCTTTCAGCTCAAAGTTATTTTTTTTTTAAAAATACAGTCAACAGCACCCTGTATTCCCAGGCGGTCACCCACCCAGGTACTGACAGGGCCCGACGTCGCTTAACTTCGGGGATCGGACGAGAACCGGTGTTTTCAATGTGGTATGGCCGTTGACAACAGACAAGCTTAAAATTGTGGTGTTATGAAGCGCAGAGCACTTGATTCAATCCAATCAAAAGCAAGAGTTTAGCATAAATTTCGTTATCAAGCACCTTTCAGCAAAAAGTTATTTAAAAAAAAAAAAAATACAGTCAACAGCACCCTGTATTCCCAGGCGGTCACCCATCCAGGTACTGACAGGGCCCGACGTCGCTTAACTTCGGGGATCGGACGAGAACCGGTGTTTTCAACGTGGTATGGCCGTTGACAACAGACAAGCTTAAAATTATGGAGTTATGAAGAGCAAAGCACTTGAACTATTTTAATAAAAAGTAGGATTGGTAGCATAAATTTTGTTATCAAGCACCCTGTCCCGGTTCTTTCAACGTGAGTTCTCAACGTAGCAAAGCACTTGAGATGCTTATGTTTGAAAGTTTTTAATGTTTCCAGATAAGTTTGACAAATTTTGTGGAATACCAGATGCAAAGAGGAACTAGTATAGAGAGAAAACGCAATTTTTCTAAAGTAAAAATGTAATTTCTATTTCACCTAGGCTGATAGCGGCCCATAAATATATGGCCAAAATAGTCCACCCCAAGATTCTGGACCCATTATTAGAGGATAGCTAGCTGTAAACCTAGATATGAATAAAATGTAAACTTACTGCTGATTCCCGCAATCTCGTTGACGGAGCAAGTGTCGATAGGGCTGTCAGACGAGGTGAGAGTGAATGTCTGAGATGTATAGTCCGTCAAGGTCTCACTGTCTTCAGAATTTAAAGTCAGCTGAGATCCTTCGCTGGGGCTTTCCCCGTGCCTTATTCTGTCAAACTGATTTCCAGGCAGTCTCTTCAGAGCATCAGAGGGCACGAGAACACCGATGGTTGAGCCATTCTTTCGGACATTTTCTAGAAAAACATCTATCTGGTTTTCAATCTCATTGTGCGTTGTTGAGAACAACATTTTTCACGGTTGTGGCGACCTGTAATTGGAATTCGAGAAGGACAAATTCAGCTTATTTCCAAAATATGACATGTTTATCGTGGATATCAAACTATCATGAGCAAATGACAACCTGTTTAAGGTGAATCACAACCCTATCACTTTCAATGGGTGAAATTTAAAAACACAATTTCAGCCAAACAAAAAAAGATTAAATAAAAATAAAAATTGTTTAAAATAGCTTGATAAATGAGCAATATGGTAAAACTTTTTCGTTTTTCACTTTGAAATGGTAGATTTTTAAAATTAATAAACAAGTTTGAAAAATGTCCGTTAATTTGCCCACGCTGCCAGCAAATGGCAGCACGAGAATTCAAATTAACGGACATTTTTCAAACTTATTTATTAATTTTAAAAAATCTACCATTTCAAAGTGAAAAACGAAAAAGTGATACCATTGCTGATTTATCAAGCTATTTTAAACAATTTTTATTTGTATTTAATCTCTTTTTGTTTGGCTGAAATTGTGTTTTAAAATTTCCCCAATTGAAAGTGATAGGGTTGTGATCCAGCTTAACATTTTCACACTTAAAATCACTTCCGCCATCTCATAATTTTAAATTCTTAAGATGTAGAATGAGCTATCAGCTATTAAATATACAATGTGAATCATAAAAAAGTAAAACCCAATTTTCCTGCTCATTAAAATGGCTATTTTAGCTTTTTTTGTACGACATCTGGTTTTCAAATAATAAACGAATATGCAAGAATTTTTGACCGCCCCTCGTTTTTATGGCTGTTGTAGTGTAGCGACGGATGTGTAGGTCGTGAGACGGACTTGTCAACGAGCTCAACTGTTCTTTCAAGTGCAAATTTCTAAAATTTCCCCAGTTCGTGTTTTACTGATATTTGTAATGAGGTGAATAATTCAGAACTGGTACACAATGAACCTGCATTGTGCTGTGATTTAATCATAAAAAGCACGGTCAGGCGTCGTTCGAAGTCCATGCACAGGTTACTAAGCGTGACCACTTTTGATCTATGAGTCATTTGATGCCAGAAACGCAATTATCAAACCAATTACGAATGCGTCAGCTTAGTGCAAATAAAGCAAAACAGATGGAAAGATAGAACGTTGGTTCACATACCAACGTGATAATACATTGATAAGCTTTGGTGACCTAATGGCACCTGCACATGATAGCAAAGGAATGTCACATATGGTTACAGACAACAACAACAAATATTTTATGTAGCTTATAGATTTCCCAAAATTTCACCTATTTACGGTTTGTCATTTTTTATTAACAACTACCGTATTTTACGGATATAAGACGCACTTTTTTCTTCAAAAAATTGCCTCCAAAATTCAGGTGCGTCTTATACTCGCGTCTTATACTACTTGTTTTTTTTTTAAATTACTAAAAAATTAAGGTGCGTCTTATAGTACGTAAAATACGGTAATTATTATTATTACCCAACATCTCCAGACAAGTTCAATTTTTAATATGTCCACATGCTATGTATTTATGTTACATGTATTTGTACATTAATGCTTTGAGAGAAATTCTCAGTCCACGTTATCTTCCATGCATTGACATAAAACTTCATACATACATGTTTTGGGCCATATTTGAAAATATCACATATGGGACATGATATAGCAAATATTGCCTTATAAATAAAAGGCGCTTAAGATAAATGGCGCCATTATTCGAATATGCATATCGCTACTGACGCCATGTGACAACAATCAATCAATATTTTCAAAAGACGAAACTGCCTTGCATTTTTTGCCTTTTTGGTCCCGATTCACAATATAACCACAAATGCCAAAAAGTTGTTTCCCTGAGGACCCTGACCACCTCCATCAGTTGTATGATAACCAGCAGATTTTCACTTCCTCATATCCCTTTCTAAAAACAGTTCTGGCAACTCTATTCCAACTGTACCTCTGGTAATATCCCTCAGCAGAACAGCATACAGCTTATAAACGCAACTACTGATCTGTGTGTGTGTAATGGCGCCTCATTTAAATGTAACTTGAGAGTAACTTGAGAGTAACTTTCAGGATGCAATGCATTCAACTCCATAATTATTCAAAGCAACATTTTTTTAAAAATATCATTAAATAACGAGCAGAATCTTTGCTTGCAAAACTCTTGTTTAGTTATTTCAGATCTACAGCTACAGGTTTACAAACTTATTTTTCAGGTCTTGAAAATCAATTCTTGAACTTTTTGATTTTTGTAGCAGATCAAAAAGCTGTTTACAAACTTCTTTTTCTTCTTCAACGAGAAATTCCATGGATAGATCAAAGAGAGGCATTGCTGACATGGTCACCAGAACGCCCACGACAAACTCAACGTCTTCGCAATTGTCTTCAAAATGCCAAAGAGCTTTCAGAACTTTGCCAGTATTTCCCAAACTGATTTCCATTGTTAAAATGCGGGTAAGCCAATCTGCTTTGGCGCTTTTCAGCAGGAGAAACTTGTGCTCATCCGCCAATCTATCTTTCTGCCAAGTCTTTAGGAATTCTTGATATGTAGGTGGAATTATCAAACTGATCTGCAAAAAGTAACATTTGCAAAAACCGATTAAGTTTCAAGTTTCAAGGCTTTGGGGCCACATGTTGGACCATCAGCCATAAATATGAAAACCAGAATGATCAAAAGGAAGTATGTGGCATCACAGTCACGTGCATTTTTATGAAGATGCACGTGCTGTTTTTTTGGTTTCGTGCACGTGCTGGGTTTTTAATCTCGTGCTTTTAGGAATTTTATCGTTCGTTGTTTTGAATTATTTTTAAGAACAGGAATTCAGTTCAGTTCAGCTTCTTTTTACTTCTTGATGCAAAAATAAATTGTTCGTCTAAACTGTTGAATACAGATTATTTGGAGGTTTTAACAACTTCCAAATGTATTTCACGAGAAATTCAAATACCTGGGAATCTTCGTTTTTGACCAAATCCTTTCCTGACTCTTCAGTTGTTTGAGAACTGGTCATGCAGTTCCAAACCACAGATTTTGGTTTTCGCAGTTCTTGAAATTCGTCTTTCTTCAAGGGTTGAAGATGCGCAGCATTCACAATTTCCCTAGAAAATTTAAAAGATTGTCTTAAAAAAGGCTTTAGGTGGGTGTTTTAGATATATATGTGGTAAACGCGCACTTACTTAAACTCTTCATAGGACTCCACATTCTGATGCACTGCTCTGAATTTTGCCTCGTTCTGCAACTTGTACACCTCGTCAAGGCAGACGGCTAAGTGAAGTTCCTTTTCTAGGTATTCAAAGATGCTCAAGCAATTCTTAGATATTTCTGCCATGTCTGTGTATTGATGTTATAATCAGAAACGCTAAGGATGGCAAGTATACTGAAAGCTTTGGAAGGGACGACTTTGATAGTAAATTATAACAACAAGTATAGTCCATGCAACCTGTGGACCTGTGATGTACTAAGATTCAAAGTTTTCGCAATCCGAAGCTGAGTCATGAAAAAGTAGAACCCAATAAAAAAATCTCCAACTTGGTGAAAAATGTTAAATCAAATTTGGCACTTACAGAGAACAATAGTATAATAACTAAAAACTTATTCCGGACATGCGACAAATCTCGGACAGTTGAACTGCGCTGCAACAGGAAACGCCACAGTTCATCGAACCTTACCGATGGCCACCAAACAGTCCAGACTCGAATTCGGTGGCCTACAAAATGTGGGATTCTCCGGGAAAAGATTTACAAATCGAAGATTAATAATATCGAAGACTCGAAACTTACAAATTAAGAAAACTTGGATCGAACTTGACCGGCGCATAATCGATTCGTCAATCAGGGAATGGCGACTTGGACTCCAGGCTTGCGTAAAGGCCCCTGGAGAACATTTTAAGCACATTATATAATTCATATTTCTTCCTACACTATTGTTTTATGTAAGTGCCAAATTTCATTCAAGTCAAAGCATTTTTCACGAAGTTGTAATTGTTTTTTATTGGGTTCTACTTTTTTATGACTCACGGTGTAGACATAATAAAAGCAATTTCAGCATAACCTATCAAAGTCACGTTATTTTAAAATCATGATCCTTTAATTTTATTATGAAAAATAAGAGTACCAGTATAAAGAAAACGTGAAAGTAATACACTGTTTAGGAAAACAGATAGGTATTATGCTGTACCTACAATATACAATCGGTATTTTTCAACTGGTGTACCATAAAGGGCCCACAGCCTGGTTCTGAAGAAGGGTTTACATTTTGTCAGTCATGGCCCATTAATCAAGTTTATTTTAGATATTGTGTAAACAAATACACAGCACCGTCTGTACCACCCCATCCAAACCCTTGCTCCATCACAGGATTTCCGTTACCTGCCCTGTGATTATTGAACAAACCACAGGTGGCGCTAATTAATATCCCCTCTTTCCCAGTACCCGAAGTATGTATACCTTGTCCAATATACGCTCGTATAAGTGCATAGCCTATAGGCCTACGTGTATTTCGTCGTTATCGGAGATAATAATGTATAGCTGTTGCAGAAAATCGATAGCCTTAGTCTAATAAACCCAACTCTTAATTGGTTAAAGATAAAAACACGATGCACGCAAATTCGAATGCAAGATAATGGTTAGCTAGAATTAGGGCATACAAACATTACTTCTGACTCCATATCAGCAAATTAAAAAAACCTTGTGAGGGGGGTGGAAGTCCCTCCTTCTTAGGCTAAATTTTCATGTATATATACATAGGTGATGAATATTAAGGATCATTCCCTGGCGTTGGTGTTTATCCCTAGTTGAAAAGTAGGATGTCCAGAAAGTTTGTTGGAATATACAATAGACCATACTATTAATTTCCAAGCACCCATTTCGCTACCAATTTCAAGACATTTTTTCAGACTTTTTTAATTAACGGAAATTTCCTGTCCTCGAAGGGAAATTCTAGCATAAAATTGGTGTTTAACACAAATTTAGGCATAATTTCCGACTTTCCCGAGGTTTTAAAAATGCAAGTATATTTGGGACTGAGGACCCATTTCGGGTGTTTTTTCGAATGCAGCTACACTCCGATCTTGACGAAACTTCGATATGTTGTTAGGCTGTACATTTTTAGTTCAAAAAATTTGGTCCGGAAGTTAGGAAAGTTCCGGTACCCCAGATCCCGCAGGGTGGGCTTATAACATTTTTGTAATAAACCGTTCAATTGTTGTTTTTCTTGCATAGAAGCTACGTTGTTATGGTTTGCTTGCATTCATTTTATCCAGGGGCAAATGACAAAAATCACGATGTATACTTTCGTACCAATCAGTCTAGATAGCTTAGGTTTGGTTAGGTTAGTCTTAAAAACGTCTTTCTGGTCTCATTTTTCACACTTCCGGTCTAACTGGAACCGGAAGTTTCCTAACTTTCGGAGCCACTTTTTCCGACTCATCAAACCATGGCGAACAACATAGGTAACTTTCATCAACATTGGAGTGTGGCTGAATAGGAAAGTGCACCCCACATTTCTTCCAGTGTCCCATTCCCCTTTCACCAGAATTATAATTAGTTGCTCGTAGGCCGAGAAACACAGAGAGCTTTCCTGCCATGCAGTTGTGCAATGCATGATTGCATGCATGAGCAAATGAAAACATCACTTTAAACGTGACTTGGATAATTGTCAAAAATGTCCGAATTATACTAATTTTTACGACGCTTTACAACATAAAATATGATTTGCAATGTTATACATGAAATCCTCACAACACATCCTATTTAGCTGTGTGACGTCACAGTCGCGTTTATTATTATGAAGATGCACGTCAGGTTATGGTCTTGTGCGCGTGCTGTTTTTTTTAAATTTTGTACTCTATGGAATTCCATTGCTCTTCGTTTGGAATTATTTCAAGAACAGGAATTCAGTTTAGTTAAGCTTCTCTTCACTTCTTGATGCAAAAGTATATTGTTCATATATAGTAGATATAGCTTACTGTTGAATACAGTTTATTTGAAGATTTTAACAACTTCCAAAGCTGAAAATATAGATTTTGACTAACTGTTGCCGTAATATGGACGATATTCAAGAGACACAGACATATGCCTCACCCATATACTCGTTAAAATTTAACATTGCCAGAATGTACAATATAGGCCCTCGTTTTTCAAAGCATTTTTCATTGACCTCTCGTTCTGTTTACAGTAGAACCTGTGTAAATGAATAACCTCTCTAAAAGCATAAAATGTGCCGGTCCCGACTTGTGACCCATGTATATAAATGAACCTGACTAAAAGCATATTTTTCACCGGTCCCAAGCATATGCATTCAGACAGGTTCTACTGCACATGTACAACTGGACTATTTATTGTAATACGCTCAATACCTGAACTGTTATAATGTTCTTACAAGTATTATGTAGTCACCAGGATCTTTTATTATCCCCAAATTACACACGACAGAACGCGTACCATCACAAATTTAATCTCGGGATTTTTAAAATAATAAACAAAAAATTAATTCAACTGAATTAATGCATGTTGTTATCATTCCATCTCATATCCAATTACAAATTTCATTACCGACATACCTACTTATAAAAACAAACAAGAAAATTTTACATTACATGTATGTACAGCAGAACCTGTCTAAATGCATACTCTTGGGACCGGTGAAAAATATGCTTTTAGACAGGTTCTACTGTATAATGCAGGGATAATAGATAGCGCTAATGAAATTTGAATTAATATTACATATTTCAATATTCAGCTAGCTTATTCGTGACAGCTGTTGTCTAATTTTTCACTAAGGTTTTGCCTCCTGAAGACTCCTCAGGTCTAGCCTGTCGAAGCAGAGTCATATGGCGACATGAACTCTGTTTATGCAGGTTTTACGCTCCATTTTTGTGCAGGGATCGCGGTGACCAGATATCGATTTCCAGGAAAACGCCTAATTTTTGCATCTATAGACCAGTTGGTGCGTGAAGGGCGGTTCCTCTGCAAGACGCGATATCGAACCCAATACAAATTTTAACCGAAGACAAAATAAATTGTGCAGAAATGGATTCGCTTACCGGCATGAAATAGAGTGGTCGTTGTAATTCACGGTTAAACACTTCCTCGTTCCATTTGGGGGGCGAACCTAAACACGTTTTGCGTTCTTATTTCTGATAGCGGCGCTCGGAAATTTTCATCCGACGTCGTCGAGTCCGTTCCAGGGGCTCCTAAGCTAAGGAACTTCAAGTACAGAGGGAGTGTACTGCGGCAAAGACGAATCAACGCATGAAGTAGGTCATCGAGGGAACTGGATCCGAAGGGGGTTGAAATCCAATGCGCATGCGCTGTTCGAACCTGCATGTCGAGACGCCGCCTGGGAGGTCAGCTGAGCCACTTCCAAAATGGAAATCAAGTTGAAACTTGCCAGCGGCTGAATTTTCACATTGGGGAAATGCTGAATCTTTGGCGTTTAACGGGATTTGAATGAATCATAGTTTTCATTTGTTCAGTAGGCTATCGATATTTTTAATCTTCGATTTGTAAACCTATTACTGGAGAATTGTTAAAAATTAATGAACAATTTTGAAAAATGTCCATTAATTTGCACATTCTACCAGCAGGAGCATGAGAATGCAAATTAACGGACATTTTTCAAATTTGTTTATAAATTTAAAAAAAATCTACCATTTCAAAGTGAAAAACGAAAAAGTGATATCATTGCTGATTTATCAAGCTATTTTAAACAATTTGTATTTTTATTTAATCTTTTTTTGTTTGGCTGAAATAGTGTTTTAGATTTTCACCCATTGAAAGTGATAGGGTTGTGATTCACCGTAACAAGTTTTTTTCCTCCTACACTATTGTTCTATGTAAGTGCCAAATATGATTTAAATCGAAGCATTTCACACATTTTAATTCTACTAATTAATTAAAAAAGAAATTGTATTGCTTTACCTGTTTTATAACTACTCTTCATTTTAAAATTATCTAAATTATGTTGTAGAACATCTGATGATGGCATAACGTGCTGAAACGTTGTGCTACAGAAATAAAAGCACAGATAAAAGTTTAAATGGCTAGTTACCTCGTTTTATGACAACAGGCACGTTTTGAGTATATTAACTGACTCCATACATTTTCATACTTAAACGCCACATAAGAATGTAAATGTTTTCAGAAATATTAGGGTAGATATTATTATAGCATTTATGGCCCTATATCATTTCCACTAGGAATATGCCTTGAAAAACGCTATGTCCTTAAGTTACCCCATCATGTGGGGTAACTTTGAGATAGGAATTGATGGAAATATCCCTGCACCTGTTAATCAGAATGAAGAAATGATACCTGGCCAGTTTTGTGTCATAATTACTGAACACTTTCAGAATTCCCAAAAAAACAACCATGAATTTATTGATATAATAGAGCAGCCATTCTTCACTTAACTTGGAGCGACTAATACTTCGGGGTCAATACGATATTGGGAGAAAAAAAGTTGCTTTGAGTCCTAATTTTTCAGAGCTTTCCAACAATTTATGGCACAATATCACAACAAACATTCTAGCACTTAAAGTACCATCAATTATTTCTATTAATACAGTTTTGGTCAATATAACCAAATGCAAGATTAAGAAATACCGATATGTCATACTAGCTGTAGTATATATTTCACCATACAAACCATATTGTTCCAAATAATCTATTAGGAAGAGCATAATACACTGTCAAAAAGTTTCCAGACCAAAATCACGTTACACTTTCTTTAATTGCATAATTTCTCAAATTTCTTCAGACTGTAGCACACCCGGCAATGCAAATTTCTGTTGTAACACAACCAGAATTTAATACTGGACCCATAAGTTTATAGGACTTTAGCATACATTAAAAAATAAAGGTTCTTTGGACACAATTCCCACTTTAAGTATAAACTGTGTTAAAGAAAAGTTCTAAATTTCACCTTATGTGACGTGTTTTGATCAAAGAAATTGAGAAAGCTTCTTTAGTAAATCATGCTCTCAGTATGAAGTAATCCATGGAATGTGAGAGGGAGTGAGGGCTCCGGTAGCGACAATCGGAAATGAGGTGCTTTATAGAACCTTTACGTAGCGGTCGATTGAACCTCCAAGGGTTCTTTATGAGTTTTTAGAGTGAGCATTATTAGAGGAACTATCCGAGCATTTGCCCAGAAACAACTGTGGAAAACCACATCGCATCAGGATAGCCGCAATGGTCGGGAATCAAAACCTTGCCTTCCGATTGCAAGGAGCCACCATTAAGCCACCCAGCTCAAAGCAAAATAAAATAAGCGTAATATAAAAATTTGACGTGACATCATTTGAGAAACTATGCTTGCATTATTCTTACACTCGAGTAACTTGAATGCTTCTATTCGGTATGCCATAATAAATCGTTGCCAGTGCTTTGTGGCTTCCATAATCACAATGTCTCTGTGACAGTGACACTGTCTGGTTAAAAACTTTTTTCGTGGCAGTCTAAGGAATTTTTGACAGCATTTCATATATTTTGAGGCGCCACTACAGCAAGCGGGGAAGAACAAAATGGCCTGTGAGCGCAGCTATTGGCGATCCTGTCGGCACGCCTGGAAATGGTCCGGACGAGCCAGCAATGTCCAGATGAGAGTACTTCAGAGGAACTTTGGAATCAACGCCATGCTAAATCAGAATAAAGCAGGCAATGAATTAAAGATTTGCATTGCATAGTACAATTATATTGCATTAAAAGTTATTGTAGATGTAAGTATGTTCATGACTGGCAGATGAGAAATATTTAGAACAGGTGATACTTAATTTAAGTACTGGGGACAGACTCTTGCAATGCAGGGTATCGCGTGTGGCGATCCCTGAATTAACATTGTTTGCTTGTGAATTATCTTTGTTCGGTTTGACAGAGTCAAGGACCATCCCTATATGTTCAGTTAATAAATCCTCTTTATCAAGGCAAAGAAAAACTCGCGTCGATGAATTGGTTGAGACAAAGAGGCGACTGTGAGGGCCGTCAGAGGAGAAACTTTGAGGGTTTCAACTATAACATCATTTGTTAAACAATCCTGCAGACTTACCTTGTCGAGGCCAGACACCTGAACCAAAAAGGCTGCAGGGAATTGATGTCCTCTGGGCGTCTGAGAGGATGGCAAGTTGTTGCACTGAAGTACGTCCTCGTATTCAGATTTACCACAAATGAATTCATAATCCTGATGAGAAATAATTGAATGTTACAATAACGCGCCATTAAAATCAAAATGCTAGCATAAGGATTGCAAAATCAATTTGCTATATATGCTTTATAATAAACCATTGCACAAAGCTGGCATTTTCATATTTTAAATTGCATTTTTGCATTTCTAGAGAAACGCCTTTCAATTAAAGGAAATTAGTAAAATCAAAATTCTACTAACCTCTCTCCTCAAGGTGGAAACCTCAAACGGATCAGCATAGTTATCCCCAGTATCCTGCAACTTGGTCCCAAAGTGATCCTTTCGGGCACACCCATTATCCACAATTACCTAGACAAAAGTTCACTAATAGTCAATGTACCGCAAGTATATCAGATACATTCCATTATCAAGCGGTTTAAAATGTTGAAGGGCTTAAGGGGACGTCGTGATTGGAGAAATATTTTTCATTAAACATGAGGGGAGCCATCGTGGTATATGATAAATCAATTTATAGAGGGTATAATTAAAAATAAATAAATTAAAAAAAATAATACAATTTTGGGTTTTTTAACTACAGTAGATCCTAGCTATATACCACGGATTCCGACATAACGTGGGGGAAGCGAGGCTGTGATTCTCCTATTTAGAAAATAACGCGGGTCTATAATACAGACCAAATCAACCTTATAGTGAGGAACTTCTGTATGTAAAGGCATATAAAAAACGTACGAGTCTATCAATAAACAACATTATTTATAGCTTACTGAATAACTCTCTCCAACAGCGATGCAGGCGTGGCCAGTCAGAGTGGCAATTGTCATTAGATGAGGGTTTGTCTCATTAACAGCCTATAAAAACAATCTATAATTAACTAAAAATATATGCAAAGTTGAAACAGCATCTTGTAAACTTCTCACCAATGTTTTAGAAGCAATGCTATTACACTATTTGATATACTTTATTTTGATTTCGTATTTAACCTTACCATTTCTTTCATCTGACAAAGCAGATCAACCATTGCCATGCGACCTTCTGCATCGGTGTTACCGACTCTGACAAATACTCCACTGCGTGACTTCAATAGCTCGTCAGCAACGTAGCAATCTGAAAATAAACAGTTTGGTTTGTTTTACTTTTTAACACTAATACTAGTAAGGGTTCGCTATTCAAACTTATTTTCCCGGTTTTTCATAATTGTTTCTAGGCAAATGCTGGAATAATTTGCTGACTGTTGAATAACATTGAAGAAGAGGATTTAGGACTAATTTACCACATATAAGGTATAAACTTGGAACTTACCCGAGCCAACACTATTTCTGACCATTGCTAGAGATCCTACAACTTTTAAACCTTGTGGTTGCAGGACTGACAAAACCTGAAAAAATTGAAGTGACTTTGTTTTATTACATATCATATCAATCTCCAAGTTACTACCTGAAAATTACTAAAATTCCATAAACAATTTTTAGACAAAGAATACAACTAAATTTATTTAAATTTTTAAACAAAACATTTCTGGTTGCATTTTTTTGGACCTCACGTTTCTTTCAAGTTCTTTAATATGGTAACAAAATGGTATTTAATTTTCCCATTTATTCATTAAGTAATTAAATAAACAAGGAGAGAATCCAAAAGCGAATACAACAATGCGATATCATGATATCATATTCAATTTCTTATAAATTAAACACCTTTATCTAACATGTTACCTGAAAAAACCCTGCAATTGCTGCAGCGCCACATTTATCCCTATGCATCCCAGCCATATGACCACCTGCCTTGATGTCAGCACCACCAGTATCATAGGTCACTCCCTGCAACAAATGATACAGATTCCAGCAAACATAGTTATATATTTCACAAAAAATGAAAACAGAATGCTTAATCTTACTTTTCCAACCAATAATAATGTGGTATCAATTGTTTTACCACCTTCATATTTCAAAGCAATAACGCGACCCTGATGGCGAGGAACCCCTAAAAAAAAAAGATTCCAAATCACAAATCGATAAGGTTGTCTTGCAAATAGAAAGTTTCAAGTATAGAATATATTTGAGAATGAGTAATTTACCCTTGGCGGCCCTATTCACAGCACCCAGCAGCGGATATTGCTCCTCAATTAAATCCTGATGAGAGGTCACCTGGATTTTTACCGACTTTGATTTACTAAACACATTTTCAAGATATTGCGCCACTCGAGGTGCAGCCATACGCTCGGGATCCGATCCACCAATGTCCCGACAGACAATCCTATTGCCATTAAAATATTTCAGTTAGGTATCACACAAAAAGTAACGCAAACAATACTTTACCGACTACTTCATTTAAATGATACCATGCACATACCTGCCACTTTCTAAAGCTTGAGCAAGCACGAGTAATTTCTTCACATCATCGGAATTAGTTCCCCAAACACCAAGCTTGTCCACTTTATGAATAGAAGCATTTTCGCGCTCACGATTTTCTATTGGCTGTAATTTCATTCAAACCATAAGACATTTATAGCAATTAAAATAATTTAAATTAAGTTTGGATTGGGAAATTAAAAAGTATCAAAATAAATGTCCAATAGACCACTAATACAAATACAAAATACACTTACCACATAGAGAGCATGTAGAGCACCTAAGATCGTCACAAGGTCAGCATTTTTAAAGGATTCATCAGGCGCCCTTATGAGCAAAGGCGCTTTGCTGCCAGTCTGGAGACACCTGAGAAATTCAGCATCAAATGTGTCTTAAAATCATATTTCTTAAACGTTTGGAATGCACATGGTTAGAAAATTAATTTGAAAATTCTTCCCCTGCAAAATTTTTGAATACAGTGGAACCTCGGTTTACGAATTTATTCACATATGTTTTAAGTATCAAATCAACGCCATATGTAATAAAACAAGAGACAACTTATGCCATATTTGCAATGTAGGCTATATCCTGAAACTAATATCGATTTTAATTTGAATACTTCGAAATTATAACAGATTTTTGATGTTTCTTGTACTTGGTAAAACCTATTTATAACAAAGATGTTGTGCTGGAACTAGTAAAAATTGCGGAAACTCTGACCTTTCATTGGTGGTCCAGAGATATGTGTTCGTAAACTGAAGCTTCGTTTGTGAAGCGAAACAACAAATGGTGTTCGTAGACCGATTTGTTCGTAAACCGAGGTTCCACTATACTCCATCCTTAAAAGCACGTTATCTCCAATTTTATATTTGATAAGGGAAAATTAAAAGAAGACTTTTCTAAAGAAGATTTTTCTATTCAAAATTTTTTGTTCACTCGAAGATGAACTCGCCTTTTAATTCCTTTTTCTGCTGCATCGTTGAAGCGCCTTACATCATCAAAATCCCTGTTCAGAGGTCCAGTTGGAGAAAATATAAGACGTTTTGAAGGAATCGCCTCTAAATACACAACCGAAACATCGCTACCAAAATTGCCATCAATCTAAGAATAAAAAACGTGGTTTTAAATATGGATAAGATAAATGTTCAGCTTTACCAACAGCAATTAAAATAACAACTGGAAAGTTTATACATGTATTTTGTTATTTGTCAACGAGGCAATTCAAATCACAGCTGCTCAACTACCCAGGTATTGGCAACTGTGGCTCTAATATCATGGCCCAAGCTAATGCTTTCCAAGTTAGATGACGCAAACATATCAGAATACAATTGTACATGTGCTAATTGGAAGTCGACAGATTTAATGGTTTAATTATACTTAATTATTTCAACCCAAATTGATCGGAAATTTTATTATTTTAAATATTATGGTTTATTTTTGAAGGGTGTAGCGATAACGAAGGGCATATTTAGCCATATAAAGTTAATATGCGCGTCAGACTTAGCCCACTGAACAAATGCAATTATGGTTTGGGTTTTCAGGGTGTCCAGCAAAACCTTAAATTCAGAAAAATGTGCTTGAAATTTATCACCTCAAAAAAATCAAAACAAACCGTTTAGGAATCGAACCCAGGTCTCCGGATTATCAGGTGGATAGCATCACCACTGTACACATGGTTTCCAATAACTTTTTGAGGGAAAAATCAAGCTAATTTCAAGAAAAAATATTTGTCCACCATGAAAACTGTACGATAGAGAATTTGGAAAAAATGCTTTAATTTTTTATACGGTATTTTCTCTTTTAACCAAAATTTCCCTACACAGGTTAGAAATTCCAGCATGTAGTGGTGTTTAACACGATTTTCAAGCATAATTACCAAATTATTCGAGGTAATAGACCATCTCTAAAAATCAAGCACGTTAACATACCTTAGCTTGCCTGTCCAAGTGCTCTTTCAAAACACTTAATGGTCCAACAAGTTTTGAAGTGCTATCAGTCACCAGAACCACTGCATCAAAATCTTCAGCAGCAAAATTACTGGTTGCCACTAAAGGGCATACTAAGCTAAAAAAAATTAAAATTTACAAAACAATTGTTAGGGAAAGGTTTTTGGATGTTGCTATAACTTCCAATTAAACTGTTTTCAACAGTAAGTTATATGTGAACAATTTATTTTAACATCAAGAAGTGAAGAGAAGCTGAACTGAACTCCAATTTTATATACATAACGCCACAAGTTGATTGCATAGCTCTGGTGCACTTTTAAATAAAGTTCAAAAATGCAGAAATCCAAAAATTAATACAGCTATATGGCACTTTTACGATACAGCCCAAAATGTTACGGCCAAAAATAATTCTGTAATTAACGAAAGTGGTCAAAAAATGTGATAAGTTAACCTAATTTGCATAAACAAGGTCGAATTTGGCTAATAATAAAACAACTTATGGGTTTCACAATGAAGAAAGAATTGATTTGTTATACGATCAACTTTTCCGGAGCGTATCTAAGCCGTAAAGTTAGGTATGGGTGCATAAAAACAAATTTATGATTAAAGTGATAGGTACCGATTAACGGTCACTATTGCGATTGTGGCCTGATTTAAGAATTAGTATTTAGATAATAACATAGGGGTCAAGATTTATTGCTGACATTTTTTTGGGACAGTATACCTACTAGTATATGGCTACTCAAGTATTCACGTTAAGCATTCGTCTGTGCTGCTTTTAGTTGATATATTTCATATTGTTTAAATTCAAAGTTCTGTAAACCTAGTGGACTTTCACAGGACCTGACCTCCTATCGGATTATCTACAGTGCTTGACAGATATGTCAAGCAATGTAGATAATCCTCGTTCTTAACCTGGACAAGACCACATTTTATTTTACTGAGCCATAACCAAAATTGCCCATACACACTCCCTTTGTCACATGACTTGTCTCATGACCGAGTTAGATCACAAAATTAAAGATCAAATGAAACAATTCTGAAGTTTGTGTCCAACTTAATTTTCAGAGAAAGTCATCAAGGAATTTTCCAGTCAAGTAAGATAATCGCGACTAGATAATCTACTCATTTCCTCCGTCCAGCCATTCGTAAGTCCGAAACTCATTCTATTTTGGAAGTCTGAACTAAGTCCCCAACATGCTCTCATACCATAGTCCATAAAGCTGTAGGCTATTGATAGCTAAGGCTTTGTTAGGACAACTGATATATAGTTGTGTTCATGTGACTATATCTTTCTAGGACGTGGACCAACTTTAAAATGTTAATATATCAACTTTGCAGCTCCCCCTTGATACATTTTATAAACGGGGAACTGTTCATTTTCCGATTGATACGTTGCTGACGAGCTATGACACGCAGTCAGAGTCGGTAACACCAATGCAGCTTAAAAACAACAATAGATTGACAAGAAAAAGCATATGAGCAATACTATCACAAAGATTACATTGTTAAGCAATTTTCGTTATATCGGCACATTCCGTCGTTGCCGCCAGCGAGCTTGACATGTTTTTGAAGTATTATAAAGATTACAGAAACATTTTGAAATCCTGCCAAATGATAACATGCCAGCGATAAGCCATGAAATGCTAGTGATTTTACTTTTATTGAACAGCATGATGTCAACACTGTTAGGCTTTGTCAGGAGACAAGCGACACTTGAATCAGGACATTAATCTAATCAAAAAACAAGACTAGAGGATGCACTAGCCTCGCATGAGTTTTCCTAGCAACAGGATGGCGGCGGCAATGGCTCGGATCAAACCAATAAGGCACTGCTGTTATCATCTCATGAGAGATGACAGTCAATCCGTAGTTGTTTTATATTAACAACAGTTTTCAGATGTTGGCCTCTACAACTAGGAGTAAAAAAGCCTGAAGTCCATAGGAAACCAAATCAGCTACTGTTGTTGTATATTCCATCAAGATTGACTCTACAGCTAGTCGATGAAAAAATACTGACCAAAAGACAGTCATACAAAAGTACAGTAGAGTACACAAATGTAGCTTACTGCAGGTTGACTTAAATCAGATATTATACGTAAGGTACAGTTTTCCAGCTTTTAGTGGCGGTGCCAAAATGGGATTGTACAAAACCTGACTCTACATTATTTGGGAAAAAGAGACACGTGTCTCAAGAGAATTATCTAAGTGGCAGAAATGTGCTCAGGCCCTAGCTATGGATAGGATTTATACAAACAACAGATTAACTTAAATAACGATTCTATGAAAAGTATATGCCATAGCCCACAGACTATTAGACAGTCGTTATATCTTTTGCATGATCCTTTTCAAAAAACTTATATATGTAGTTCTTGCTGATTAGGGCCATACTTTTGAAATGCCAGGGGGTCTATGAAGTAGGCTTAAAGGTTATTAAGATGCAAAGATGAGTTTTACTTCTATAAGATTGTATATATCTATACTTGCAGATTTATAATTGAATGTCCATTGGGTGCAGAGATCGATTAATAGCCCCACAAACACCATAATACCATAAATATGGGTTTATGTATTTACACTACTGCCTTCCGCAGCTATTTACAGTAGTCCGGGCTAATTGTCTAGTAAAATATGGCACAGAAGATGGAAACCAGGGGCAGGAAATGTAAATG
>JAQGBW010002821.1:0-18334 GCA_034698625.1 Julus scanicus
TTGGTGTCACCCCTTGTGATGGTGTCACCCGGTGCGGTCCGCACCCCCCGCACCCCCCTAGTGCCGCCACTGTCCATGAGAGAAGGGGGGGAAGAGTCTGAGCTAAAATGGACACCATGTGGAGGAGGACAAGCGGTCAATTTATGAAGGAATTTTGGGGACTTCCTTTTTGAATGGCCCTAAAGGTACATTTGATACCTTCACGCGAGAACAGGCAATGCCCGTCGTAAACGCAATTTGGGTGGGGGCCATTTTAAAAAGAACGTCCTTAAAATGGATATGGGCATAGTTAAGGCCGTGGGTACATTTTTAAATGGCCCATACCCCAACAGCGTCTCCAGCTGGCGAACAGTTAGGGGGCATTCAAAAGAACGTCCCCAAAAATTTCCTTGAAAAATCCACCATCTTGCAAATTACCCATTTTTGGAAAAATGGACTATTTTTGAAGACATTTTTGGGATGTCCTGTTTGAATGGACCGCCACCAAAAAGCGTCTCCAGCTGGCATCACCAGCCCTTCCTGAAGTCCTGTTTTTTCTATAAGGGAAGTTTAAAAACTACACAAATTGTGACCAGTTAATTGTTTTTTAGGATCAAATGAACAAACACTGAATGACCATCTAATTCAATATTCATACTTTTTAATAAATACAAGTATGTACACTAACATGTCAAAGCAAGCCGCTGAATCTTAACTGGTCCCTAACACTCATCTCCGTTACAAAATAAATGATCTTATTATAATGTCAGGATGTCGGATCAGCAGCAATCGAATGCATTTTTTTATACAACATAATATTAATTTAAATTTAACGTGCTGATATTGTCATGTAAATTATATAACGTTTCCTGCTCTAAGATAAAAATTTAAATACATTTTATATTGAGTGCGCGGCTGGATTTGAAGACAAACATTGTTGCAATTTATCTGGTAAAAACTAGGGCAACTTCCTTGAAAATTTAAAAAAACAAGGTTAATCTTGCCGTTCTGAAATCACGCCCACATCGATGTTACGGATTCCCAACTGTTGTTGTATCGAGTCGAATCTGTGAACGAATTCCGACAAGGGTGCGGTGGCGCTGTGATTGGATGACGTTGATGAAGTACTGCCTGTTCGGTGTGATAGACTCCTGAAGAAAAAAAAGAAAACAGTATTTTATTAATATTCAACAGAAAGACAAAAAAGTTCAATATTGGAACATGACACTGACCTCCGTGCCGCAGGACTAAATGAGCGTTCACTATCGGTGTGAGACCGAATGGTATCTCTGACAGGAGGGGTGTATCCAGGATAAAAGGAATGATATTGGGAATGGATGGATGGAACACGTGTCGCAGAGGCAGTGTCATTGGACAACATATCGAAGCCACCTAAATAAAAATGTACAAAACAATAAATTAAATTTTCAAATAATAAAGTTAAGAGGAGTTAAAAGCCCTCGCAACAATTACCATCATCTCTTTCCTGCCTATCCGGAAAAGGTGGAAAGCCGGCATGGATGGTACGGTTATTCCGCTTTCTGACAAGGACTTTCATGCGAACTATGGACGTGACGATGCGGACGACGCTGCGGAATTTTCGGAATGCTGCCGAGCGATGGAGGTGGCGGTGGTCTCCATAGGCCGAGGAGAGACAGCCGAGACGACCCAGCATTTCCAGTGTGGCGGCTTCGGTGTCCTGATATCCTCCCAGAAGAATCAGCAGATAATTTTTCTGGTACACCAGATTTTTGCGGAAGCTTTCGGCTCGGCGATACTTGAAGTAGTACACAGAATTCTAAAAAAAACAATTCGACAGTTTACGAAACAGTTCGGTAGCAATAAAATCGTAAGATGTCTAGATGAACATTACCTTTCCATCATCCACCCTTGAAACTGGAGATGCCATAACACTTCGTGATGTCCTCGATGCTCGAGCCTCGCCGCTAGCTCGTACCAGGTCTGCCTCGGCGCGGTGAAGAGCTCGCAGCAAACTTGATCGTTCCTGAGACCAAGCTGCTCTTTCGGCAGCAAAAACCTGATCGTTGGAAACCTGCCAGTTACCAATGCATAAAACAAATCACAATATCTTGTATACATAATTCTATAAGCATTTATGATAATCTAAATGTTAAATTTGACAGAAGGGCTAATCAGGTTCATAGACGCATGTTAAAAACCTCGACAGAATGGTAATTTCTCACCTGTGATTGGGAATGTATGCTCGACCTGCTATGCCCGCTATGCATAGATCCCTCTCGTGGCTGCATCAAAGCTTTTCTCAATTTCAACTTTTCCTCGTTCTGCTGGATGCCAAATTTCATCAAATCAGCATTGTGCCTCACAATTCTTTCGGTTAGATCCAGGTGCGAGATGCCTTCTGGTGCCTTGAATAAATTGTCACATTAGTACGCGAGCCAAATGTCCACCTTGCTAAGTAAAATGACTTACCTGAGGCGACAGCAGGGTCTCCTGGCCCAAATTAGCCACCTCCGTTAGCAATGCCCCGAAAGAATTAGCAAACGTGTTCTGAGAATGCCTAGATATGAAAATGTATTAGATCAAAAAGCCCAAATTACCGTGATTGAATTGTAAACACAGTATCAAACATGTCGTACTTTGGAAATAAATGTTCTAATTCATCTTGAGCTTTTAGAAGGAGCAGATACAATCTCTCACGCACTGTTTCTAAGCTCGCGTGTTGGTAACGACTTGCTGCACTGTTGGAAGTCTAAGTTAAAAGAAATAACAAACCAATAATCACTAACGAAGAGTTGGCAGACAAGCGCAAGTTTTTGACTCGGTGTTCAACCAAAACACAATTCATTGTTAGAAATACGCCGAACACTTTACGTACCATGAGATGGTGACCTTTGGTCAGGGAGATCAGCTTGCGCTCCTCACTTAATTCTTGCTTCAGTAGAGATTCGTTTCGCTTTAAAAACTCAATCTCCTTTTCGTGAATGACAAATTTCTGTTGCAACCTTTGAAGTTCGAGTTGGGTATCTCTCTGAAATGAATAAACTTCAAAATTGAAACAACAGAAAAAATTAAGAAATTGTCGATTCAAATATTCAACTCACCTGTCGGTGTCGTTCGTGCTCGCGTTCAACCTCCCAGTCCTTGTGCAGATCCCTCTGAATTTGCCTCATAGCTTGTATTTCTTGGTCTCTTTGGTGTACTTCGTTGCGGATGGTCGACAAATCTGATGTCATCTTATTCTGATCAGCCTCCAGCCTGTGAACTTGTTCTTTCTCTCGTTTAAGTTCTTTCTGAAGTGTGCCTTTCTGAGCCTGCAACATTTCAATCGTCGCTTGAAGTTGGCCGATGGAATTTCGGTCGCCCTCGATTTCATCCAGCAACTGCCTTCGTTCCTGCTGCAACGCTGTCGTTAACAGGGTTATTCGATTATGCTCTCTTTGCAGCACGGAACCCAGATCTTGATTCTTGCGCTTTTCCAGCTCTAGAGCCTCCTGCACGTCGTCCAGGGTACTTTGGCTGCTAATTTCCGAGCGGTCGTGCATTTGACCATCATCAGATAGACTATAATTTTTTAAAAAAAGCTTTATCACTCTCAATTTTGACATTCTCAATTTGCAAAATATCAGTATTTTTTCCAAACGTTTTCCAGACGTGATATAAAAATGCAAAGCATACCACATAGATGTATTACTGCTGGTTTGCATGCGGGAATCAAATGTTCGGCGTTGTGACCGCCCTAGATCCTGCCTTGCGTTCTGCAATGCCAACTTCTCGTGTTCCAGCGCTACGGTCAATTCCACCTGCTTGTCCCTCTCGGTTTCCAATGCTTGTCTCAATTCCTAAATTGGCCCAACATAATAATTAGAAATGCTAGACTTATCAAGCACGAGAATAACCAATGCATTAAAAAATAAGGACTACCGCAATAATCTGTTGCTCTCTGTGATGTGAAGCCTTGCTACGCCGCTTTTCTGCTTCCATCGCTTCCTGAAGTTGTGCGAAGCTGTCCCTTTCCCCTTGAAGAGCTTGTACTAGCGCCTCTGCCCTTGCTTTCTCGTTTTTGAATTGTTGCCTAAATCAAAAATCTTGCTTATTTCAGTTTTAATTTTATAAACAATGTTCTATTTCAAAAATGTATAAGAATCATATGACAAAATATGATATAAGAAATTGAAACACCAACAAAAATGCCTACATTAAATTACAAGCTTCTTGTCTCTCTTGCTCGAGCGACATCTGGTAGTTTTCGAGATCAGATTTCAGCTGCACCGTATTCAGTTCCAGATGAGAAGCACGGCCTTTCTCCAGAGCCAGCTGGCTGCAAAGTTCGATGCTGCGGGATTTTTCCAAATCCAAACTGCGTCGTAGGTCATCGGCAATGATCTGTTCTTGTTGGGCACGAAATTCAAGAAGCTTAACTAGGAATTGGGAAGATGAATTACCAGAAATTAATCCCTACAAATTTATCATTGCTCCCTGCTGAACTTTGGTTTTTGAACTGCTCGATAAAACTTAATAATAACCTTGTCTCTTGGCCTGCCTTTCACTCTGGGCCAGCTGTTGGTCCACCGCATGAAGCTGCTGCATCAGTGTCTTTTTATCTTCCTGGTGCTTCAATCTTTCTCTCGCAACCGCCATCTGGACTTCCCAAAGAGTAGTTTGTGAATCATTGGTCAGATTAGGAGATGAGCTTGTGGTGTCAACTGTTATTTTCATTTTCTGGAGGCTTTCTAGTAGACTGTTGTATAAAGAATTCTGCAAAACGGAACCAGAATAAGTTTCATTTTACAAACCGAGAAAGTGCTTTATGAAAACCATTTCCACATATGGATCGTACCAACTCAGTGATGCTTTTATCCAACTTTCTTACGTCGATGCGATCGGCATTACTGCTGGAGATTATGCCTGATCGAACCTGCGCTAACAAGTTGTCTCTTTCTTTTGTCAACAGATTAGAAATGAAATGAAGAGTTTGAGATGAACACGACGATTTAAGAGGACTTTGAACCTGTCAAGGAGATGAAGTTTTATAATAAGCTGTAAAATTATGGCAGAAAGAGAGGAATTCTATCAACGCATTTCTCAAGTTCTAAACGTTCAATTGTTTTCTCTATTAAAAACTTGCATGAATGAAACAATAAAAATAAAGACAAAAACAATTTGTACTGACTCGGGATGCCGCTGCAATTGTCGTGACTTGCGAGAGAAGATCTTTCAGCGCTTGAATCTCAGCAATCAAATGACTCTTCTCATTTGCCCAAGCTTTCTGCAAGATGTCTTTTTGAATTGCTGAAGCCGAAGGATCGTTGCTCGTGTGTTCTTGAATGGCTTGTATTTCTGACAGATTTAACAACTGAAAATATGCAAAGTTTTTGTAAAAATCTGGGTGGCAATCAGTTGGCAAGGTATTTTTTTTTTCTAAAAACAAGCAATACATACGTGAAGACCATCCTTGTACACTTTCTTCATTAGAGATTTTATGTGAGGTGGAACCAAATCACCTGCCGTTGAATCTACATCTGATCCCGAGATCGAAGCATCAGTGGATGTCATGGGTCCCTCATCTCCCGACCAAACGACTTCTGCGAGATGATACACATTTAAATTAGTTCCTGCTAAATTTAAAAATTCTAAAATGTGAATATTTTTTTCTGAATATCATTGATCAGAAATACCTTTGGAAAAACCATTTCCATTAGCAGACACATGTCTTGTCCTTCTTCGCATGGCATCATCGCTACATAAAAATAACATCACCATAATCATACACGCAACTCGAGGATTAATTACAAAAATCTGAAATTTGCAATAAGACGTTATCCATTACCTTGGCATACTTTCATTTTTCTCGTTTTGGAATTCTTCTGAAACTTCATTTTGAACTTCCTCTAAAAACTGAAAGACAGATTTGTAAAGAACAAATTCCTGAATTTTTATCATAAATATTTTAAATATGATGCACACATATTTTATCTTAAATTAAAGTTTAGGCTAACCTGAGATTGTTGAAATATTATTGCAATATCAGGTCATACACAGAATATTGTAAAAAAAAAAAGAAACCAACCTTTTGTAAAGCAGATTTCCCATCATTCGATTGCAAGCCTCTAGAAATATTATTTTTTATTTGTTCCACCTCATCTTCTAATCGGAATATCTTGGTATCCCTCCAAGCAATTTCTGCTTCAAGGCGGCTTTTCAATTGTTCCGACTTATTCAAGGCATCTTTAGTCGCCTGCAGTTCGTCGCCTGATGGTTTCTGGGTTGCACACAACTCTTTCAATTCTGCGGCGAGTTTTTTCGATTTTTCTTGAGCAACTTCCAGTTGTTTGAGAGCGCTGTTAAGTTTGTTGTTTGCATCTCTGACTTCACGCCTTTCTGATGATAGCTTTGACTCAAAGTCAGCGTGCAGTGCCAAAGCCGAACTTAATTCTTTTTTGAGAGTCAACAACTGCTCCTCCTGAGCGATCTTTGTTAACTGGAGTTCAATAAAGGGACCACAAAAACAATTTTTACATACGGATAATCCTCACTTTTGTGTTTCAAATAAATTTGACACGTAAAGCATTACCTTGTCTTCTTCATTTACTTGAATGCCAACATCAAACGATTCACAATGTCTGCTGGCCAGCTGCCTTTGTAAGATTTCTAACTGGTTTCTCAAATTAACCTGTGCAATAGGAAACTAATTAAAACAACCGAAATTGAGAAAGAAAAATGACTTTCTACTGGTCTATTTTATTTTTAAAATCTGCTAAGTTGCATTGTCTTAATAAATTAGATGAGTGCAAGGATACCCAAGTCGTTTTTTTCCCCTTTGGAAATCTAAATGGCAATACCTGTTCTTCTAGGCTGGCATCTCTAACATTAGTCAACTCTGCTAGATCCTGCTGCCGTTCCTCCAGCATGGCTTGCACGGTATCAAAGTCATCTTGGAGACGAGCCTAAAACGATTGGCAATTTAATCCAAAAGTCAATTTTACATCTTAGGTTAAACGTGGTTACAAAAAACTGTTGTAATACTGCGCAGTACTTGCCTGGTACTGTGTCAAGTCATCCAATTCCACTTGAAGTGTCTTCACCTGTTCAACGAGTTGCGCCTTTTCTTCAAGCACCACTTTGAGGGCATCCACTTCACGCTTCTTTTGCTCGACTGTTTCCCACGCCCTCCGTGTCTCTTTATCAGCTTGTTTTAAACTTTCTTCTTTTTCCTGCAATTCTTGATTTTTCTCCTCCAGAGCTTCATCGGCATGAGCCAGTCTTTGGCGCTCTTCCTTCAGCAAATCTTGACAACATTTTATCTCCGCTTCTTGTTTGGCAGTAAGTTCCCCAAGTTGCTCTTTCTCCTGTTCGGCAATATGTAACTGTTCGGCCAACATGTTCATTTCCTCGTTCTTTCCCTTCAACAGAGTTTGTAATAATGATGATAGTTCTTCGTACCTCTGTTTGGCTTTTTCCATATCCACCTAGTATTAATTAATTATAGAGTTATTTATTAGAGTACATCTTGATTTGATTTTGCGATCGATTCCGACTAAACACTACTGTATGTAATATCTTGACAACATCCCACGATATGCATTGACTCTTCAAAACATGATACATAAAAAAGGCATATTTTAATAAATGAGGCGTAGTTCAAAATTGCAATGAATAAATATTATGGCTCAAATACAAACTTTGATGTGATTGAATTTATCCGCATGGTTAATTTTGATTGTGTCCTTAATAAATGATAACCAATCTAAACTCTGATTTTAAAATGTAAAATTGTCAGATCAATCTTTGTTTTTCATATTAAATACAAGAAAAGAAAGCAAGGTATCTTCAGAAGCATTTTATCTATATAGTTTTTTGTTAATTTTCTATAGATATTTAATGACAAAAATAATATCATTCCAAATTTCTGCTTATTAGCTATTAAGTCCACTCACCAGAGCTGCCATTTTAGCAAAGCATTTCAGTCGATAAACAAATAATGAAAATGGTAGACTGCGAGCGGAGCTCCGGTTTTATGGGGAATGATCCATCAAATGAAAGAAGCAGCCACCGCAAGTACCACAATAATGCATGTGAGCCAGAAATTGTATTCCAACCACACCCATCGAGAAACACCACACCCTATTGACCAAAACATTGTGCTGCTGGCGAGCAACTGAGATTTCTTGAAATAGGCACATAATGTGACAGTAGCTAACAGAAGAGCCAGACAAGGAAATAAATGACGCGATGAAACGTAAATTGCCGATCAAATAAAGCATTCAACCAATTTGATCAATAAACCGATATAATTTTGTAAAATTATATCTCGATGATTTCGTAGAATTGCATCTAAGAAAATACGTGGCGGCATAAGAAACTTATACTATTTTTTGCAGATGAGTGGAATTCTTAATAGATTTAAATAGTCCCAATTCAAGAAATTACTTAAATTATAACACCATCACAACAACTTCCAAAAAGATAAATAATTTCCTTTCATTTGAAAATATGAAATAGATTATTTGATTATGTTTAAGTGCCTCCTACAAAAGCATAACTAAAAAAATTGGGTTGCATTTTCTTGCAGAATTATTAAACCATCTTTATGTTTCTCGCTTTGTAAATATTTGACTAAATGCTAGTGAAATCGACCAAAATCTAGCTTATTTATACAAATCGTACCTTGAGGGTTTGGTTGTGCTGTTTAAGCTCATTGTTTTCCAGATTAGCAGCTGCCTGCGAGGCTTTATTTTGGCTTACATCATCGTTGTATTGTTGCAGAAGGCTGCTCACTTGATTTTTATAGCTCACACATTGTTCCTGAGACTGTGAATACTCTGCTTGCAGAATTTTAAGCTGAAATAACCATGAAATTTCACACATTATCAGCAAAATCGTGCCATCCAATGTTAATCAACAAAGAAAACATCTCGCTAAGCCAATCCTTACCTGTTTAGTTTTCTTGTCGGCAACCTCCTTTTCTTTGAGTAATTCCTCCTGAAGCAGATGCATTTTCTCGATCACTTCATTGCTGTGCACTCCCAGCCGGCGTTCTTCGATGCGGGATTGTAGACCAGAGATTTGGATGAGTTGCTCATTCAGTTTTTGTTGTAAGACTTCCCGGTCTTGTAGCAATTCCTGAGAAATTTAATGCAAAATTTAATTTCAAAAAATCGCCTGTTGACAAAAACTATTTGTTGGTAAAAACTATTTACTAATATTGAAATTGAAGACCACATGCACGTACCTCTTCTATTTGTTTCTGTTTTAGTGTATGAGCTTCAAGATCTTTCATTCTTTTAAGGACCACATCCCTGCCCCTAGTCAGGGTCTCCACTTTTTCCTCCAGCCTTCGGACATCTTGCAAATAGGCTGTGAACGATCGTTCGACGCCAGTACTTTTGCTGCCTCCAGACCTCTCCATGCTGTGAAGCGCATCCAGCTGCTCACGCACTGACACTTCTTCGCTGCATGGAGAGCTTAGAGAAGATGACGTGATATTGAGCCCTTCCAGGTCTCTTGCATGACGGCATACTTTGTCTTCCAAGGAATGAATCTTAACAAAACAGAGTCGCAAACCTGATTAGAATACCTAATACAAAACACCATTATGCACAAATTAAAACGCAAACTTAAGATTCTTACTTGGCTTCGAAGCCCAAGCATGATTGATTCGGGTGTTGGCGGGCCATCCAGATCTAGGCCGTGGATATCAATGCACTCCTCCAAGAATGGTATCGTAGTCGACATGCGGCTGGACATAGACATTTTGCGAAGTTCTTCGATTTCTTGCGTCTGATCATCATTGGCTTTGGAGGTTTGGTTGAGAACGTTTTTAAGTTCTTCCATTTGCTAAAGAGTTAGAAAGAAAAATTCGTTCATATAAACAAAAACAAAAAATGTAACTTAAGCATACTACATTTTTATAAAGTTCACGCTAAAAATACCGAAATCCAAAATTCTTCAAAACAGTTGTGAGGAAGCAATAACATATCATTCCATGCACTTACTTCACCCAGATCTTTTTCGTTCCGGGATTTGCAGTCCAATTGACGCTCAAGCTCCCTAATGAGGTCTTGCTGATGGTTTGACTTTTCGGTTAGGTTTTCTAAATCTCGCTCTAGTTGTTCTTGTTTTTCTTTTGCCTGCTGTTTTAGCTTCTCGTTCTTTTTGATTTGATGCTGCAAAGCGTCTACCTTAAGTGGGGGAATGGAGAGAACGTCTTATATACGCTTTTGGCTAAGAGTTATTTCCAAACATTATTCACAACAAATCCATCATAGCTTTTAGTACGTGTTAGCAAGACTAATAAATAATGCTATCAAAGTTTTTATGCAACCAGTTATTAGCGAACAACGTTGCGAGTATTGGATTTTAATAAGCAAACCTATTCCAAAAATTGGAACTTTTAAAATGCAAAACTCACAATCAGATATGGATACACCGATGAAATGTTGTTAACAAAATAAAATAAAAATTCGTGATTCAACTTTTCAACCTTTGCGTGAATATGGTGGTGGGGTTATGGGATTGCGGTTCAGTAATGTAGGCTGTTGAATTCCACATGAAATAAGTACACTATTCTATTTCCCATGAATATTTTCTTATAAAAATTGAGACTGAGATAATTCACAATCATGTGTGAATGCCATTTTATTGCTTCATTAATGAAAAATCAATAAAGATACAGAAAATACAAACACCTTTAGTAATAAGGAATATTAAAACCATACATGGTATGAAAACTATGTGATTTCCCCATTAATCACCACCACCAAAACAGGCAAAAAGGTTACTAATTAGCAGCGCAGGTTACTTTTAGACTATTAGAGTAACAGGAAAATCATTTCAGATGTGAGCACTCCTAGGGCTAACATGCACAACTCGTCGGAACGAGAAACCACACTACGTCCTAACAAAAAACTAACCTCTCGGGCAAGTTGCTCCTCGCTATTTTTTGCTTTATCCTTTTCTCGCAACACCTCTTGCAGCTTGTTCACTTCCAGTTGAAACTCCTCTCTTTCTTGCTCCCTTTCGGCTGTCTGCTCCTTAAAAACAAAAACAAAAACTTAATAAAGCAGCTCCAGCAATTTTACCATTTATAGTGAGATGATAATTATACTTCTGAAACGTTTTTATGCAATACATCCTCTGATAACATACTTCAATAAACTGTTTGTAGCCTCTCAACTGCTTGTCAATGGCATCAAACTGCTGCTGGAGGTCCGTAATCTCTTGTCGCTTTTCCTCAAGAATAGCATCATGCGAATTTGTGATTTCCTCCAGAGTCTGTTCCAGTTCTTGAATTCGTCCCATCAGGTGGCTCCTGTCCTTTTCGCCACGATGCTGGAGCCCTCTTTTTTCATGCTGGAGACGAGTATTTTCTTCCAGCAGCTCTGCATAAAGTACGGGAAGCCTTTAGTAAGTCAACCATGTGGGGCTTTACTGTCATGCACGTAGGCGACCATGTGGGACTAGGTTAGGTTAGGTTAGGACAGTGATGCTTAAGTGCCCGACAGTGAAGCCCTACATGATTGCCTTACTAAAGGCTTGCCTAGAGTACTTATCTCTCAATTAAATGAATATTTGTAAAAGAAAAAGCAGCAAAGAAAAGTGAAAAAAAATCTGGGAAATTCTTCCAAGAGCAGTTCGACAAACAAATTGCCGATATGGTTCAGACTGCATTCTGGAGGTGTCTGACATTGATGGATGACAATTGCGTTGGAAGTCTAGAAGAGTGTGTTATTGCTAATTAAAACTGTTACCGACAGCAGTAATTAAGGCTGTCGAAAGCAAATCATTCTTTCTCTCAATTTGTCAATCCCTTAAAGTGGGGAGAATGGATTTTATCTTAGGCATGTACTTATATACTGCCTTACAAAATTACAATGCCATGACGATTTTAGACACTTGAAATGATTTTCTAAATACGGAACTTGGTGAAGAAGAGAATATGACTTATACTTTGGGTGAAATTGCTTTCAGTCACTAGCGATATTGTTTACCGAGAAAGGCAGCAGGCCCTTTTCTGGATACATTATCTAATAATGCATAAATTCTCCCAGTGTTTACATTGTCAAACAAGACAGTGCTGACACGCTTTAATCGGTGCAGAAAAAAAGAATAAATTAATAAGAAGACAGACTTTAAATCTTTGTTTGACAAGACAATGCACAAGCAAACAGTGGTAGAAAGAAAGGGATTCAACTCACAACCTCCGATACGTATCTAGAAAGCAGTTAATATTAGCAGCGAGAACCATAAAACTGAGCTTAAGCGAATTAACAACTTAATAAATAGTAAGACGTGAATATACTAAGACAGACCTGTGCCACCAGTGGCCAAAAGATGAGTGAGAGGCTCAGTCCGCACCGATTTGACCACTGAGAACAAAGGAGAGTAGAAATAAAATTTGAGAAGGTTTAGGCCGGAAACAGATTATAAGGTACACAGCTGTTCAATGCTAATACAGGCGAATTTCGTGCACTTTGCATTCCCTTCAGCCAAAACTGAATATATACCATTGTTAAATAGCATTAAACTGCTGGTACGCGCACACAAATGAACATTACAAACTTACAAAGTAAAAATTAAAAACATGAAAGTGAAGGTGTGCCACGGAATAACCCAAAGTGGTTTGGCTTAATTGTGCTTTGATGAAAACAAAAAGTTAAAGTAAAAAAAGAAGTAGAGTAAACGAAATGGATCATTTACAAAAAGATAGTGGTAATTTGAAGAATAACATTTGAGCTAGCAATTTTATTTTAGAAACTATAACACTTCAAAATGTTAACAAACATATAATTCTAATGATGTAAATTTGGATTTGCTTTTGGAATCGTTTGCATAAATAATTTTAACTGATTAGAAATAATGATCACTGTTGAGTTAAATAATTCCTTAGTCTAACAAATTGGATGACCAATGATCACACCTCAATCAGACATGCCACACACGCCATACATTAAGCAGCCGAGCCAAGCAATTAAAACATGCAGAATTATACACACTGAAATATTTATTATTTAGGCATCAGAAAACTAAGTTGTTGCTACATGCTAACTAACAACATTCCATTTCTATAAAACCATTCAAAATCTATCCATGGTTCAGCATACAATTTTAGGCCAAAATTTGAAAGTTTTAATTGCTAACTACTGGTGTTAAGAAAAATATCAAGAGCTACAGCAGGCTCGTACATTCAGCCAGCTCCACTATTGAATAAAGCATTAAAATTGCAATATAGAAAAGGCATTTCGTCAATAAATGATACAAATTCATCAAATTAATTATGGAAACTGCATTAGAGTAGCAGATCCTCCTATTTAGTTTTACGAACCGATTTGCATTTTTTTCTCATGAATTGATATTAATATTTAAAAAGTATTTTGCCGGAATAATCAATACCCGCTATTGTGAAACAGAACATATAAATCCCATGGCACCAAAGCACAATTAGGATATGAATTTTAATTGTAAACATCTGCAACAATGGAACCAAACTTAAAATAAATATTAATATGAAACCCAAATCCACAGTGAAGCGATAAGAAGCGGGGAAATTCTAATGGTCGACAAGGGTAAGGTTGCCATCGCCTTAATTACAATGTTGGCATTAATTCCTGTCTGGCAACATCGCAAAGGGATAAAGGCCACACTACTTACTATGCACAAAATGATAGCCAACAACTGGGAGCAAAATGTATCCAGCATGAGATGCAGCGCATGATGAAAACTCACACTCACACCCACCATTTTCATGAAATACAAGCTACAGGAAAAAATGTTGACTTACTTTGGGCATGTTCGCCAATGCCCTCGGCAATGACTTCCTGATGAAGCTTTAGTTGCTTTTGATCCTCAATCAAACTGTCCCGCAGCCTCTCGTTTTCTGCCTGAGCATCTTCCAGCTGGCAGACCACCTGCTCCAACTGCCTCTCCTTGAGAGCGAGGGTGTCTTCCAGCTGTCTCTTCTCAGCTTCGGAGCTTTTGAGTAAACCTGCAGAAATTGAAGATCGTACGTGTTAGTTCAGAAATTCTAACACATGATAATGAAAACATGTTAAATCGGCATACTGCACAATGACAAGTGAAAACATTTGATAGCAAGTTCAGTTTCACCAAGTTTCACTTATTTTGACAAAATGAGACACAACCGCACCAGTAAGTTTATGAAGTTCCACGGCAAGACACTCCTTGGTTTTCATCTCCGACTTCATAAGTGACGACAACTCCTCATTTTGAGCCACAAGTTCCGCTAAATCATCGTTGCTTTGCAGTGAAGTATGTTCCAGCTCATTGTGGGCGGCGTGGGATTCCTGCAGCTGAATCAGCGAAGCACCGAGCATGCTTAGCAAGCGTTGCACCGCAACAGTCAACTTGTCGCCGACTTCTGATAAAGCAAAAGTAAGAAACAGCTTAGACAAAAACTGAAATAATCGTCAAAACCATTAATTCGAATTTAAGTTACCAGTGACAATGTCTTCAAATGAAAGCTCTAATTCTTGAAAAGGTTTTTCTTCTGACCCCTCGGCTAGCGTCGAAAATACGCTGGTGCTGGGCGACGGTCCTTCCAAATCGGCAAATGCAAAACCCTCCACCCGGAGGCGAGAGGTCAATTCCGAATCTTTATCAGATTTCTGGTTGTCCACTCTCTCGCCTGGTAGAGTGATTTCACACACACCAAGATCCGTTCCTAGCAGGTTGACGAGTTCTTTGTTCACGGTTTTGGCTAATTTGATGTACACGCCAACAAGGTGATTCAAAAGCTGCTTGAGATGGGTAGTTGTGTTCCTTGTGTCGTCACTGCCAAAACAAAAGAGAAAACGCTTAAAATACATTAAAACTAATTCAAGAATTGTAAAAACTTACAAATGTCAAGTGTAAACATGGTTTGAACAACTTTGCATTGAATGTTTGTAACGGAGATTATAAAGTGAAATAAAACGGAAGAGATAATTTAAAAATAATTTTTTTGGATCGTCTGATCTTCGTATCTTATTTTAATCATGAAATTATTTTACATTGCCTATGTTGATTTCAACTGTGCAGAAACCAGAAATGAAGAATATATTGGACGGATAATCAATACAATATTATTCCTCAGTTATAATCCTTCTCATATTGAAAAACTCTTGAACCATACTTCATCTTAAAAGAAACCTAATAAAAGTATAGTTAGTGTAGAAGAAAACCGAATTGAAAGTAAATGTAGTTGTTGAACAAATATTCTTTGCCCTCAGTTCAAACACAGACCAAATAATGTAGATTAAAGATCGTCTACAGAAAATAATCGAATTGAAGGTAAATATGTCTACATCAGCGGTCTTCAAAAACTTAAAACCCCAGCAGAACTCAACCATTCATTATTTCATCATAATTTCATCAATTTATGTGACACAGAACACCTTTAAAAATATGATTAAAAATTGTTTTAAAATGAAGTTTGTTACAAACTTCAAATGTAAAGAACTTACTTTTACGAATTTTTATATGACATGAAAAACCTTTAAAAACTTCTCAGCACTGGTGAACTTTGTGAGGGTACAGGGAGTCAAAATACGAAAATCGAAGTTCCACGTATCCCCAGAGTTCCGCAGAATACAAGTTTGAAAACTGCTGAACTACATCAAACATACCATATTCTCTTATTTCATGCTCGTTGGCCTATTAATCATTGTTAGCTAAATATAGAATTAGGGCATAATACCATAATCACAGGTTGCCAGTTTTCATTGCAAGATTGCGATGCCAATTTTTATAATTGCTCGTTTTGAAATACTATTTGAATCGTTTCATGATATCAAACCAGCCTGCACACCAGGGTACAGCTATTACAAGTGTATTTCATAATCAAAATTTACTAGCAATAGCAGCGTGTAAACCAAATATGTAATCTATTTATCCTCAGAGAAATGGTTATGTTAAAAAGAGATACATATTAATTACATAAATTCTAATTGCTGCATTCTAATGAGCTTAAACCATAATTTATGATTTTGAGCACTGGTTCCCATCGCCGCAACTCTGCAACAGATTTGAAACTCACGCACTATTTCATTTTATTAGGAAAATTGATGAGTTGTGTTTAATTCCCAAGCATGACCCAATTAAAAAGATTAATTTCGGGTGGCTTCGAATTTTGATATTATAAAGTTTAAGCCACTTTATATCGGTTATCTAAAATTATTGGAAGATAAACTTCGAACAATGTAAATTCTAGGCTTTTACGAACAATGCACTGAACCAAAACTAAAATGCAAATTTAAAAGTTTTTGCAATCACATTAAACTGTATTTGTATTTTAAAATATTATGCGGATGATTAATCGTAAGAAAATTAATCACGTTTCTGTTATTGCTTACAAATATTTTGGAGAAACAGACAAATAGCATAACATAAAATAAATATGAAAATTAAGCATACTTGGGAATTTAGTTGCCATTTTTACAGAATAATTCGTTTTTAAATGCGATGTCAACGCAATCTATGTCTGCAGTAATATCCCGTACTTTTAAAGCAAACAATATCTTCATTTAGGAAGCAAATTTACTTTTTGGCAATGTGCAAAACTAAGGAAGTCAATACAAACATAGTAATTAACGTTGTTACTAAAACCAGCAGTTACTGTCACAACTTTATTAGCTCAATCCACCTTCGCAGACGGAAACGCAATCCATAGCAGGATGTAAAGCCGCAAAATTGCAGCCATTTAGAATGATAAGGCTCATTTCTGTCATTTGGAACAACAATCTGGCCCATAGATCAAAGACAAATGGGACTATTATGCCTGTTCCTCATAAATTTGCCTCCGAGCTTATCAAGACTGTTTGCATATTGTATCATTTAAGCGGATGCCATAACACTGTCTGTTTAAAGCGGCGATGACTAGAATAAGCTAAATCATTTCCAAGCCCAACAAGAACTGATATTTTTTTTTTTTTTTGCTGTGAAATTTGTTTGTAGCAGTGTTCCAGAACTTGACATCGATGCGGTCATCCATGAATAACCGTATTTTGGATCGTGATTCATTAAACAACGTTTTTTAAAAATGTTTTAACTAAAAAAAGAAACAATTTAGGACATATTTTCTCACAAACTTTTCAACAAACTTATTGTTACTTGGAGGACAGAACAATACTTATGCTGCACTAGACAGCAAGCCGAAGATAAAATGAAATTGAAATCATTGGATTAAATTTAATCGTGACAGTTTTCTGTCTCCCAAATTGATTTCTAAAAAGATCCCAGCTCTCGAGATCTTAGATTTAGCACATCTAAACGGTGAAACGTCGTCTTACCATCCTTCTTGAGGTTATTCTGTCGGTTTAAAAAATGCCCGCAAGCAGAGTTCTGGAACTCTGACACGTCAATGAGCTTAAATCTGGGTAAATATTAATTCAGCATCTTCCGGATTAATACGCTCGTACGCTCAAATTTGCATTTCTGCCCCTCAAATCTCGTTAAGCGTAAACAAACACGGTTAGTCAACCGTGCTCGCATGACTGCCGCTCGGGCGAGTCTCCACGGCAGCTTCATCTGCAGATTTGAGGTGCAGAACGAGCTGAAATTGAAGGCATTGCTCGTTGAGCCGTGCACCGGGAATTACCGGGGTCTGAAACAATAACTTTGGGAACAAACCTAGCGTTGCTCGACTGTTCCCAGTCCCTCCGATAGGCGTTCCCCACCAGAGGCACCGCACAAAACTCCTTATCGTCAAGCTCCAGCAGAACATCTTCTGGATCCGTCGGCTCTGAAGACAGCATTCTCTCCAGGCGACGCTTATCGGCCTGCAGCTGAAATAAATAAAAATCAAGTGCTTATGAATATTTCATTGAATGGGCGATGCGGGGATGCTCGGGGAAATCAGAACAGAGCACTGAGAGGAACAAAAGCGTCATAATGAATTGAAAATTGAAGAGTGCGACACCAGGCCATCACCGAGCCAGAGCAGAAAGCAGTGGAGATTTCGTTAAAGATTCCGGATTGCCACCGGCATCAGAAGCGACAGATTCAAAGCGTGGGCAAGCGAAAACGGAACCTCATCCGTAAAGTGGATCGAGATTAGCAGTTGTCAAGGCAAGGAAGAAAACTTGGCAGCGATTGCGGCAATCGCCGGAAAAATCAATAAGGATCGTGTTTATCATGACTCCACACGGTGCACTAACCATAAAAGCAATCGACGATATATTCTCTAGTGTTTGCCTCCATTAATGTACTCATAAAGGCATTCATTTAATGGGAGTTTATGTTATTCGACCATTAGTCTGAATCTAAAGGAGGATTCTAGGACGGCGAATTTTATGCAGATTCAAAACAAATTGATAACTAGAAAAATAATGGATAGGTGTTTTCCCTATAGGGTTTTTAAAGAATGGAATTGTCTGCCACT
>JAQGBW010002822.1:0-18332 GCA_034698625.1 Julus scanicus
GTTATCAATTTGTTGTGAATCTGCATAAAATTCGCCGTCCTAGAATCCTCCTTTAGATTCAGACTATCCTTTACCCAAATTAATAGAAGTATGTACTGTTTGGTTGGTGTGTCGCGATGAAGTTGGGGAAACAGAAGTTATCCCAAATACACTTGCTGTGTCTGTGAATAAAGTAATAATAATTTGTCTTTATATTAACCAAGTTAATTTATCAATTTAAAGTGTGTTTTTTTTTCTCATAATCTTCCTAGCCAATTTTTCCACGAGCAGTTTTAAATTTTCCAGCATATTCCCAAAACACGGTCTTAATGTCGCAATCAGCATTTGTTTTTAAATAAGCTATCAAGTTTACTAAATATTTTTAGATATCGGTTGACTTATGTCGATTTTTTAAGTGTACTTTTACTTTTTCAAAATCCATTTAAATATCATCTATTTGCATATAGTATCGTCATTTTCAATTTAAATTTCGATTGAATTTGGTCTATGTATAAAGAGAAGTATATGTCGAGAAAACGATCTGTAAGAATTCTTGTGGGATCATATTTCATTAAAAGCTCGTTTTATTTATGTCAAGTTTTTCCTACAAAAATGTCTACCTCATTCCTTGGATTCATAATATCGTAGTTTTATAAGACGAGTTTTGCGGATGTCCCTTAATCGATGCTTTGCCATGGCTTCGGGATGCTTTCATTAATCACAAATTCGTAATTTCCTGCGTGACTTAGGCCTTTTCGCCATCAATTTGGTAGTCATCGTGAGCCAGGTTTTTGTTTGGCCTTTTCTTCGTTAATATCGTTTTTTTGATAGATTTTTTTGTTGATTTTTGGCTTCGGTCATATTAATAATTAATCGATGAATGTATCATTGAAAGATAAACGTTGGTCTTGACCCACTTTAATTCGCGTGTTCAACGAAGCACGCCCCCTCCTTTGTGCTTCGCAAGTAGAAATATGTTGAAAGAGGCGTTTATGGTAACTGAAGTCTTAATTTTTAGATAGTTTTAATTAAATTTGGCAATGAACTTAACTTTTCGGTAACTTTGATTTGGTTGAAAATAGGTGAAACGTTATCGAATTTTAATTATAATCCTCGTTGAAAGCAGAGGTGATGAATACAGCGCATGCGTACATGAACATTTCTATGTCTTTGGATAGAATTTCTAAAAAATCTGTATTCAAAAAAGTTGAAATCCATTCCGTGAATTCAAGGTTACATTTTCTTTCTCGTTGCAATAATGTGTTTGATTCCTTTTTTTTATAGTGGTATAAATTTGAGAAAACGTTCGTGCCATGTAACACAAATTAGGCTTGCCAATCCTATAAATAATTTTACTAGCTTACCAAATGTGGCTTGTATATTTTCTCTAACCGATTATAATCCACGGATTATCCGTGCGCGTCTCGCCATCAGCGCCACTTGCGCTTGTTTTCATAACCTCGTTGGTTTCTATTTTTATCCTCGAATTTGCAAGTTGCTCCACGTGACACTTATTTGATTGCATTTCCAAATGCGTTACTTTTTCCCACTAAGTTGGTTTCACGAAGGACGAGTAAGCAAAGATGGAACCCTTACTCGTGTCGTTTCCCCTTTAAAGGTGCGTTTCCACTTGCTTTGGACAGCGTGCTGCTGTCCGAGAGATGTCACTGATAGCAACTCGCAAAATACGAACCATGCTCGAATTTTGAGAGCAGCTGTCGAGATGCTTATGTTTAGGGTTTTTTAATGTTTAAAGCTAAGTTTGGGAAATTTTGTGGAGTATACGAGTAAATCGCGACAGTTTATCTCAAGTGGAAACGCACCTTAAGCGACCAGGTATTGATTCACACACGATGGTCTTTCTAATTGAAAATCTTTAGAAAATATCGGTGTTTTTTTTTTTGTTGTTGATTAATTTGAAAAGTTAATCAAATGTATAAAGTTTGAAAACTTATCAGAATTCAATTTATCAAAATTGAAAATGGAGGATCATGGCAGCATAGTTTTAAAAAAATTATTGGAAGTAGATTTAAAAAAAAAATGAAGTTATTAATATAATTTATTTTTTGGCAAACAAAAGGGATCGACTCATAAGCAATTTGCAGCTTTCAGTCAAGTGCTTGTATGATGATGATGATGATGATGAGGATGATGATGATGGTGATTTGTGATGGTGATAGAGCATCCCTCTCCAACATCTTTTGTTGTTCGCCGCTCGCATGAATTGCTCTCCATTGTTTTATTTTTCCGTGCGCTTTCGGCTATTTTCACCAAAAGGCCGGAAATAGAAATGATAATGAAGCCGAAATTGGTTTAATGCCAAAGTCAATTAAGTCGACGGCCTTCCATCGCTGTGACGTCACCGCGGGGGATTTAAGGGGGAACTGATTTCTGAATTATTAGTTCCAATTGCCTTCAAGTTTGAAACACGAGTGTGGGCGATGCTAAACTTGGCTCCTGTTGTCATTTACTTTAATTTAACGAAGTTGTAAGGCAAATAAATTTATTTTAACATTCCGTGGATAAGGTCGAACCTATTACAATTGCTGAATAACAAACACATTGATCATTGTAACTTTTTGGCTTTCCCACATAGCGTCCCTGCTCGCAGTGATTGCCATTGCTCAGGGTTTCCTTTGATTAAACTTACAGCCAACATTCTTCAACACAATGGTAATTAATCGGTTACTAAAATCGTTTAACTACCGATTAGGAAAGTCTTAGACTACCCAGTTTTATTCACCTATTAACTTTTTCCTAGTTCAATTTTTCACTGCTGCCCTGTATAGTGCTGTTGTTCGCGGTCACCCTTCATTAAACTTGCAGCCGAATTTCCTCAAAACAGTAGTTTTTAATCTGTTACTAAAACCGTTTAACTATCGATTTGGAAAGTCTTAGTCTACCCAGTTTTTATCACCGATTAACTTTTGCGTAGTTAAAATTCCCTAAAAAAACACCGCTGCCCGCAGTGATTGCCATCGCTCAAGGGTTCCCTTCATTAAACTTGCATCCAAATTTCCTTAAAACAGAATCGGTTAGTAAAAGCGTTTAACAATAGAATAGGATGAACTAGCTTTAATCCTGGACGAATAGCTTTTTAATGGCCTATGTAAATCGCCTAATAGTTTTTCTATCATTACAAGCTGCAGCTAACTTTCCCGCATAGCAACAATGCTTGCAGTGATTGCCAACTCTAGTCTGGGGGGGAGACCGCCCCATCATTCGTCTTATTTGCTTATTCCCCGTCTGCGTGGCCTAGTCCCAGATACGAAATGTCATTATTTCCTTGATTGTTATTATTGTTATTGTGACGTTTATCAGAATGAACCGTCCTTCTCCATCTTGAGCGACGCATTCACGCCGCGCGTTATTTTTAGCTCGTTTGTAAAGGCCAGACGGCTGCGTGGGCGCGCGAACACGTGGTGCTGGAACGTGGGTGGAAGCGCAAATAAACCGACTTAGCGTAAACGCAAACAGGAGGAGTGGGATAAAATACGCAGAAGGGGAGAGGGATAATATACCTGCAGTTTTCATTCAAAAAATAGGTGCTTAAACGACAGGCAACGATGAAGAACGTTGTGTTTACAACGTTTATTTATTGCAAGCGCGAACTACGAGGCTATATTTAGTTTTCGTCCCTTGTGTGCCCCTTTTATCGCCCTTCGTAAACTTCCCAAGTAAATCCGCCCACGCATAAGTGTAATTAATGTCAACCTGACCGCACCAACATAAACGTTCTTCCGAACAAATTAGGGACCATAAACGATGGATGTGGCTACCTGCGATAAAATCGGACGCTTGGGAAATGGTATATGGAGAAATTTTCAACCCTCCTTCATAAAGGACCCGAAAACAAATATTACCCACATTAAATGATGATGGTTTATGTATAAACCAATTTCGTCATGCCTCTAATGTGGCACGTGTTTGTATAGCCAGTGATGTGTATTGCGTATTTTATAAAGCAAAGTATTCTTTGCGTGTATAGAAGAAGATTTTCTAAGATGGCCTCGTTGTGTATCGGTCGTATAATATTTTGTAATGGTATATAAAATATGCATTTCAATACTAGTAACTTTCGTATTCCATACGCGATAATAAGTTTGTTTTATTCCCAACTTGCTCATTAAAAAGTTGTCGTTTTTTTAAAAATGACATTTACCAACATAAACCATGCGAATGAATGCAATTTCCTAATCATTTCGTTGGCCTTTTAGCGTGGATTATTAGTTATAGCCTTTGCTATCCAGTGACATAAGTTGACCTGTTGATGATGATGATGGCTCGCATAAGCGGAGAAAAGTATCGATTTGGGCTAGTTTTGGAAGATTTATTGAAATGGTGGTTTGAACCCGGATCTGGGTCATTATTTAGTAGGATGTGGTTGAAATAGGGTTTTTAATACCCCTTTCAGTTCCTCCCATCCTCATTCTATATCCACTGTCGCTGTTGTTTGTTTCATTGCCAAGGGAAGTAGTGCATGCATGTGTACATCCGCGTCCTACTTGCCTCTCATTGGTTGATTGAGCCGTCGTTGCCGTGGCGATATCCCTCTACCTGGCTATGGCCTTGTCTCTACTTCATCCCCTTACTTAGCCTCCTCCAAGTCCCCATCCACCCCTTCCATCCTTTTTAACTTCATTTCGACTTTTTCACTTCTGGCATCATTTCCTGTCAGCCCAAGTGATTTCACCTTAATTTGAGTTAGGCTTTAGCAGTTGTCCTTCAACTGAGTTAGGGTAGACCATAGGCGAGGATAGTTCATAAATACTACGTATGCATTGTCTAAGAAAATAGCGGGTTAATAGAACAATAGGAATTTGATAGATTGGGTGTATTCTTACTGAAACTTTGTAGCTTGGCAGTGACAAGGAATACTTTCACCAGTAGCTTCTCGCTCTTGATTCGCTATAAATATGCTCGGATGAATTTGAAACAAAAAAATGAGTTCTTATATTAACATACTGTTATTACTCCTTTGTACCTATGGGGTTTTCGCTATCGATTTGACCGGCTATGGAAGCGCCATAGCCTATCAACGCCACCTGGCAGCTGCTTCGAAATTCAGTCAAGGCTGTGAACTGATTACCTACATTTCTACGCTCTGTTTATACGTATCTCACCGCCATCCATTCACAATTTTGGGGGGTAAAAACTGAATAAACAACCGAATGAAACTTGGCGAAAATAGAACGCCACGACTTACGGCGCATGCGCCTGCCAGAACAACGATTAGGCTTAAATAGTTGGTTTAGCTTCCAGAACAGAATAATTGGGTCAAAGGGACACCTGAATATGCAATATCCTATACAGCAGTGTAAGGTACATATTATCGAAGCTCTATATATTTTATAGGGTGGAATTTAAATGCTATTTGCTAATTCGAACGTGTTACAGTGACACGGTAGAAGCATTGCTTTCAAATCAGAAATTGTTCGTTTTAGACAAACTTTGCTAATTGTGTAATTGCTGGGAAGAGAGAATTAGAAAGATGCACTAATTAGTAGATAAATAATGTAGTATCATCTGCAAACAGGTGGAGAAAACAAGTAGCGCTCGACCTAAAATATGTTTTCTCTAGTATTCTATTTTAATTTTTATGATGTTTTATGATAATTTTTGAAAAAAAATTGAGTGTGCAACTTTAAAAATTTAAAAACCTTGTTTATTCCTGGAAACAAACTTGTAGGATTATGAATGTTGTTTAATGTTCTTTAACCTTGGATAATTAAACAAAAATATTATTCTGAGACAATTTAACAAGGAAATGGCATACAATGATATACAAGAATCTTGCAGGAACTATCACCGAACTGCTATGGAGAGCATCTCGAGAGTTTCTCTCTCATGGAAACGCACCTTTAAACATTCTGAAAGCATTGCAAAAACAATCTAGAATAAATGATCAGCACTATCATCACAATTCCATATACGCATTTTTCGCTGAAATGTTTCGACTGTTTTGTACGACAAAGCATTTATAAAAAAAATTTAAAATTTGAACACCGTAATTCACTCAAAATCTTGAGCTGATTTGCTTATCCAGCGGTGAGAAGATGAGATTTGCAAAGATAGACTGGTGTGACAGAAATACTTCACTCTTTAAATTGGGACTCATTGAGGGCAAAAAAATGCATCTATGGGCACCGTTATAATCTTTATATTAATTCGCATTTCATTTCCCATATGTTCATGCCTTACAACCACTATAGAAGTAGGCATCATAAATCCTTCAAAGCGCTTGACCGAGCTTCCTGCCAAAACGGATGCTTACTATTGGTCCTTCTTTTTAGATGAGATTTGAGGATGAAATAGACTTCCGAACGTCTGTTTTAGTCGTCAGGAAGTCCCCAAGCATTTGACATATGTGTTTACTGACTGTTGGGAATTGTGTTGAGTCAAGGCCGTAGATGTCATCACATTTGGGGGAGGGGATTGGGTCCAGAATCTTGGGGTGAACTATTTTGGTCATATATTTAGGATCGCCAGTATTATATAGTTATTTACTGTATTAACTTTAGATAGAAGACAAATTTTCTGTAAATTAAAAAAATGTGTAAGTAATAATTTGGAAAGGTTGGGGGGAAGGGGTGTCGTCACAAATTAATCTATTCGCAAATGATTATCAGCTTTATTTTTAATCTCGTGTACGTGTTTTGTTAGGAGTGAGTTTCGTAATTTGAAGATTACGAGAATAGGGGCTTCGATCCCTATTAATAGACCCTGCCATTTTTTGGTGGAATCCCTCGAGAGTTGCTCCCAATTAGTGAAACTGGGCTAAGTTTTAATTCGGTCGCACTAATTAGTGGCTGCAAAATGTTCGTCAAATGGGCGTAGTTTAATTGGGTCGAGACTAATTGGAACCGTGTTCATTAGCTTGGGTGACGTCATTTTCGAAAATTTTCAAAAAAGACGCAATTTGATATCTCAGCTGTAAACGATGGAATCGGTGGCTCCCTCTGCCAACAAAATCGAGCACTTTGCAAAGCAGTTGCTGGATGGCGCCTTCGGATGGCGCCACCGACCTGAAGCTTCCGGCGTTAAATCTAATCAATACCTCCTACTTTGGATTTCCAATCGATGACGTAATGCCCTGATTCTCGGTCTCATTCCCGGCATACATTTCACTAACATTTTATTTTTATACGTTAAGACGATGTGCGGTTGCTGACGTTACCTGGCGGATTTTTTGGGAATCATGGTGAATTGAATCGATTTCCAACTTTCATGCCGTGTTTCAGTGCTTGAGATTAAAATTTACGTTATGAACATTCCCCATCAAGCTCATGGCCCAATCAGGTTGCATCCATATGTACAACAATGATCAAGATTTTAATTTAATTAAGATTATTTTATGAAATTGACCAATGAGATTTCTACAGTGTCACACCTGCTAACGCAAGTGCTTAACGTAGGATCACTGCCAAATTTAAAAGAATTCGACGAAAACAACGACGATATTTTCAATAAAAAAATTGGTGTTTTATAAATGGATGCAACTTTATTTGGACCTTTGGGCTCGATGTGGATTGTTCAGAATATAATTTTTGCCTAAAACGTAACTTTGCAATATTAGAGCAAATGATACAGTACTCTTGAGACGAGATGAAAAAACCGTTAATAGTGCTTGTCGTACATGACTGAAAATTGGAGGTTTTGATGTATAGGGCATAGAAAACTCTCCAAATTTAGGGTATTTATGTTCGCTCTCAATTTAGCAACTAGTTTGTTTTTAACTTAGGGGACAATTTGCAAAGCTGTTTGAAATTTGAGAATTTTTGTATGATCTTTTATTTATGATTGTTCTGAAAAACAATCTGTTTTAAAAGTCTAAGTTTGCAGATAGTTAGCAACTATTCTTATCTTTAATAGCAGATGGTTTAAAAGCAATTCGTTTTTTGTTTCCGTGAAATGAGTGCTTTTAAAATTTGGAGCAAATACTCATTTTAGTTTGGAGCTGTCAGTGATTGCCTGCCATCCAGGGGCCAATGAGAGGGCCACGCGCGTTTGGGGGTGGTCAGCCTCGCTCGCTTTGTAAACAAGGGCAACGACCTCGCTCTAAGCCCCGGATGCGTGACGTCACGTGAATCATAGATTTTTTGTTTGGCTTCGTGCCAAAAATTTCATCCAGGGTTTAATTTATTCTCCGCTCGAAGGAGACGCTTTTATGGCTGACCCCGTTTCAGCTAAATCTTTCGAATCGAAGCGCCGTAGACCAGCTTCCTGTCTAATCCTCACTTAGGAAGCGCTTAGTGACGATACATACTATGATAATGACAGCCAAATACAATACATTTGTGCATGCTCTTTGCTTAACTTATTTCCACAAGAAACGCTTAAGGAAGCACTGCAACGTTAAAAAAAAATTGCAATATAGATAGATATCCATTAATTTCTAATTATGGATGGAGTGAAATTTAGATCGTAACTTTGATAGGACTGTAGTTATCGTCAGCTGAACTCATCTGAGTTCGTATTTTCATTCAATAAATTGAAACAAGAGCATATTCTCAGCGCAACTTGGATTAGCCCGGCCGCTCTGTTACTGCAGAGATTATACTCAAGGTTTCATACTTTTGCGCGAGGTTATGCTCAAGATGTACGTAACGAATGACCATGGCAGCAGGTTAAATTAAGGGGGGAAAACTTATATCTTGGTGGGACGGTACCATGGCATAGCAACGCGTAGGCCAGCTGCTCCGACCAATTTCTGGTTACGTCACGTCGTAAGCGTCGTGGGATGTATAACTCTCGGCCCTTATCAAAGAACAAACAAAAGCAATGTGATCCGCTTCCGGTTGGCGATGGCGCTCCCACTCCCCACCCTCTTGTTTACTTTATGTAATTTTTTTAAAAAATGCTCTTCCGCGTGGGATATCCATGCGCACTCATCTGCATCATTCCCCCAAATTAATGCCATTGAGATTGAATGGATTGTACGCGTGTCACCATCCTTAGTTCATGTTTATTACGAGGTTGTACATTTCGGTGCATTACATTGTACGAGGTTTTTCCCAAAAGCGAATTGCTATTTTTTTTTTTTTTTTTTTTTTTACAAAACGAGTAAATAAGGAAATAGAAATTGGGTCATTCGGTTTGCAAATTATATTTCAAAATGCCACTATTGCTATATTGAATCCTTAAATTGCTGTGTACCCATTCAGAAAGTTTGTAATAAATAACGTAGCGTGTACACATGGTTTTTAATTGATTGTATTAGTCTAAAAGTGTTTTGATTCATTGGCAGGTACATTTTTATGGAAACGTGTTACCATGCACGCAAATCAAAATTCCCGATTCCTGTAAATTCATTTTTAAACATCATCTTTAAAGAAATGAAGTTAAAAATGTTCACATATATTCCATAATGGTTTTTGAGCAATCGAAATGGCAATGTTTACCAACTTCCTGAACACTGCCAAGAATAATAAACGTTCGCATTTTCAATATATTCTCAGAATCTAACCAAAAAAGGAACCTAAATAAAAAAGCTTTTCAACATTGCTTTTGTCAGTTTTTTTTCTCCAGACGCGCTCTTAATTGCGTTTATACCAAATGGAAAACTTTACTTTTTTTGCACATCTCAAGTAAGTTCGCACCCCAATGTTATCGTGAGCAGTTTCCGAGACTATTCTAAAAAATCAGTACCTATTTTTTTCAATATCTTTTTTTGTACGATTGTTGCAAATCGCGGATGAAGAATTTGGTGTAGTATAGATTTTTACCTGCTACTATGCATCAGTAGCTTTTGCCTGCCTACACACAAATCATGTACTTCGTTTAATCTTATCCGGTTTCCTACGATTGTTATGATCATTTCCAAAAATGTCAAAAGTATATGAAATCTCTGGCAGTTCATCATAAGGAATTAAGCGACTCCACTCGCTGGGTTGTCAGGAAAATGCGGTTTCGTCCGGATTTTTCTGCACGATCAAAAGCTCCGTGAAATTTATGCGAGCACCAAGGATGAAATAGAAATAAGCGAAAGATTACGAGCTCTACAAATCAGAAACATTTCCACGAAACTTGACGGAGTACGGAAGAAATCCGGACAAAAGCGGATCGAACCAGAACCGATCCCATTCTTGCTTTTTTTTATCTCATGTTTTTACGACCCTATTGTGCAGACGTCCGTAAACGAATGAAAACAAATAGCGTAATTTAGAAAAATTATGTTATTTTTTGTTTACAAAAAGAATGTAAATTTGCGTTTAACGGAAAATTAACCTTATTCTGGTTAAAGGCGCTGGTATTACAGAAATAAAAATGGAATGGTTAATGTGGTCGACAGCATCTTGTTACTATGGTTTTGGTCGTCAGGCACCGGTTCGCTTCGGGCCAAAGACTCATACGGCCCCAGAGGTTTCTGAACCAAATTTAAGTCTAATTCGATGAAAATCGAATGACATATGAAGGCAAAGTAATGTTGTTACCGTGGTTTCGTTCTTCGGGAACCGTCACGTGAACCCCGATTATGAAAGGTGTATAGTGGGGACTGACACGAGCAGCTCGGTGTTTTTCCATTCAAAAATTGATCAAAAAAGCTCCCACTGAAGCAAGATCCGGGCCAAAATCCAATTAGGAACACCAGATGCACCACACCAAACGAAACGATGCGTTAATTGAGTTAACTGGTGCTAATGACGTCAAACGAGAATCGACCCTGCCTAACCTTTACATGAAATGCCAGATTCGGCCTTTCAGACCAGCCCCCTTATTTCGAAATCTATTTTTGGTTTGTATTGAGGATACCATTGATTAAAAGATCACCCTCCATGATTTCGTTTGACGTTGCCACGGATCCTTTCCTAATTGACAATAGAAATAGCGATGATGCCGCAAAGTAAGGGGCTTCAGGAATTTGTAGTTTTCACCCATGGTGACGTTTGGTGGTTGTTGTTGTTGTTTATGTTGTTGTTGGTATTTTTATTTGAATAAACGCTTTGCAACGAGTAAGTCGCGGGACAGTTGCTCGTGCTCTTGAAACGACGAAGGTTAGCTTGCCTGCATATCTAAAACGCTAGCAGTGATTGCCCGCCTTAAGGGGCAGCTGAAACTCGTGACTACATCTGTTGTTTAGGAATACAAAAGGGTTTTGGTTTGATGGTTTATTCAACTCTGTGATGTATATGATAATGTACTGCGTCAGAAATAAACGGTGATGAGTGCGGTTGACAGCGAATTGATCTTGTGGGGAGTGTGTTGAATGTTGCCCAGTGCTAAATAATTACCCACGCTTTGAGTTCAATCATATTGTGCCTCATCAGGGTTAACCATGTTAGGTTCTGGTTGGCTTTTGTTGTTGTTGAGTGTTGACCGTGATGCCCATGTGCTAATTTATGAATCGAGGGCGCTAAGTAGAGTGTTGTTTGACTCAGCATGTGACGAGTAATGATGAACGGGTAGTATGTAAGAATGTTTGTTTGTTTATTGGTGGTGGTCTCCAAGCTGCCAGGTGTGAAAAGTGCCCTTACCAAAGTGGTTTAAGACCAATAAAATCTTCTTTATCTCAACCTGCATTGTGCCATAATGCCATTACAGCGACTTTAAAGTTGTTTTGTCTGTTCATATTTAAAATTTGGGAAGTGAGTGCATGGCGAGCATATGCATGTGGCAAATATAAAGTTTGCAAAGATAAAAGTTGTGGTGAACATGTGGTTTTGCCAGTACAAGATGCATGCCACATGCTCACCACGTGACTTTGCGATCATGCCCTTTGTCGAAGCTTAACATCCGTATTCCCATTCTAACTTCTCTTTCTTCTTTTTCCGCTTTCGCAGGGTGTACTCGTCGAGCCGTTAGAGTCTCCGTCCCCACCTGTCTCGGCACCCCCACTCCCACCCCGACGCAGGCCACGTCCAGCCCGACTCTTGCACCCGGACGATTGCTGGGTGCTGTCCGCCACTACGGCTTCCGTGGTGGCCACCGTCGCCACCACGTACGTCATGAAGCACCACGGCTCGCTGACCGTCGAGCGGCTCGACCACTGCCCGGCGGCGGTGGTAAGCAGCGGCGGCGGCAGCGGCGGGGGGAGCCGCGGGGAGTCAAGTGAGTCCAGTCCTTCGTGGGCCTCCAGCAGCGCCAGCAACACGCCCAACTTCAGCACCGATGGCCTGGCCTTCGAGTTCAACCAAAAGTGCAGCGCCGGACTTAGCGCCGACAACCTGCTCTTGTCACCCACAACCGGAGGCCCCCCGCCGCCAAAGTCCGACACCGTCGCAGTCACCAACGAGGGCGACTCGCCATGCACCTCACCATGCAGCCCCGACTCGCGCTGCGGGGGAGGGTTCCCTTTCTACCACCGTGCCGCCGCCTCGGACCGCATGCAGCAGAAGCGCGGATCCGGCGAGATGGAGCGCAACAGGGCCAAGGCCGGAGGAGGACGGTTGGCCAAACTGTTGCGTCGCACGCACAGCGCTGGCTGCTCCAAGGACGTGCCCGCCCACGCCCTCTTCCTCAGGGACAAACGGGTAAGTGATCCTCGGTTTCTTGCTTTCGGTAGTTCTGCGGTTGCGCAGTGCATAGTGCGGTAACCGTTAGGGGAACCACGGCCGTCATGGGTGTCTAAGGAAAGGTCGAAGAGCGGGGAAACCGAATAAGGTCACTGTTTTTTGCCCTGAACGCTCTGCCACGTGATTGGCTGTTTCTTAGTAAGAGGATTGACTTCGAAATATCAAGCATACTGAAGTACTGACGTCCTTTTTGCGCATCTTTTTTTTTAGCATAAGACACATAAAGTGTTTTATTTTAAAAATAAGAAACATAAAGAGCCTTATTTTTTAAAAAAGACAAGTAAAGTGCCATATTTTTATTTAAAAAGGTCTTGGTTTGGTTTGGACTTGGTTTTTCAGTGCAGTTGAGGGGTTATGGTTGTCATGGATGTCTAATGAACGAGATGTAGGGTATTTCTTTTAACAAGCACTGGCACGTGATGGTGTTCTGTCGACCATATGTGGTTTCTATTAAGGAAAGGGCAATGATGTTGATTTCAAAAGATTCCTGGCTATTCACTACACCAATTGAAATGTGTTAGAATCAGGAGTTGGTTATGTGTAGAGAGGCACCAATATGTAGTAGAAATTGAAGAAATTGACAAGTTATTGAGGAATAATGAATCAATTACATTTTTCTGGGGGAAGGTTCTCCTCCCCTCATTTCTTCCCCATTGTGCCTGAAATTGAGCCTTGAATACCCTTGCAAGAAAACTAAAAATTCGAAGGCGGCATAAACCAAAAGGTACAAATTTACCCATGCCAGTACACACACGCGCGTTTACACAACGCCCCTTCGTTACGTCCGCCATCTGGAGGTGGTTTTCTTCACTCACTACTGTAGTTTTCCGTCGTTTCCCAATGGGGTCACTCCCATGTATCCCATTCAACCAGATCTGCGTTGCGGTGAATTTTTTTCTCTCACTTTCTCGTTGTTTTTGTTTTTGATTTTTCGCAATAATCGTGACGAGAATAAAAACCGTTGGTTCGTCGGCCTGCTCAGCGTCTTTCACGATGCCGATGGTGTGCTTTGTTTTCATTTGTCCCAACGGGGGAGTGTTGTGTTGCGCTGCATTCAATCAGACGTTAATTTTGGCAATCGGTCAAACGGATGAAGGTGGCGCCACCCTCTCCTCGTCCGTTTATGGCTTGGGCGACGGAAATCCGGAAGGGGAATGAATGTATCCATGATGGCGGTCTGGATGACGGGGTCGAAGGTCAACGACCTCCCTTCGTCCCGATTTCACGTTCCGGCCTGGTAGCACTTCCGGGTGTGCTGCCGTTTGCGGCGTTGCCTGGCCCATGCTATACATGGAGGTGTATGTGGTGCTGGGTGATGTTGTTGTTGTTTACGCAGGAAGACCTCACAAGTCGAAAAATTACAGGAGTCTTGGAAAGGGTCCTAAATTCCACGGTTGTGAAGGGTGGCGGCGGCATCGATGGCCGCGGTTGTACCAGATTTCAATTACTTGGCTTAATCGGAGATTTAAAAAGGGATTACGAGTGAGGAATACGTTTCCGTGTTCAAATCCGCATTCCATACACGTTTCACTTATGTCCATTCCAGATTGCATTCCAGATTTAGATTTTTAAGGAATGGTGTCGAACCATTACATGTCAAATTGGTGGCAGAAATACGCCAAAATAGGATAGGAATGTATAGAGAAAATATGAAACCAGTCAAAGAATACTCTTTCGTCGTTACTTAAAGATATGTTGTGATAGCAAGTTCAAATTCTCATACAAATGTTATAAATCTATAATCAAAGCTGTATATAGTTTGGAAATTTATTCATTGAAACCGGAATTCCAGAATTACCAGAATTTATGTTCTGCATGCAACTGTAACATTTCGAGGAAATTCATGCAATACCAATATGTCAAAAAGGGTTTCTAAGATTTCTTTATTTCGACTGACGTATTTATCCTTTGACGCTGACAGACTTGAGATTTTCAAATATTAATTAATGTCAATGACTGGAGTCTGTAAGTATACGATTCCTTAATCGATTCTTCAAAAATTTCTTAAAACGTACGATGCTAAAGCCAAAAATATCCTACGATTCCTGTAAATCCGTTTTCCAAACCAGCGAAGGTGCCTGTTTGAAAGTATACGAAGCGTATATAGAACACGTCATGCGAGAAACTCGTTGCGATTTCATGTTTATTCGATGATGGATTTCAAAAGAGGTGTTGACATAAGCAATGGCGACCCAAATATTAAAAAAAAGAATCGAGAATCCGTGTTGAGATTCCCAAAATCGGAGTTCCGCGTTCTGCGATTCTAAGAAATCCCAGACTTCGTTAAACTTCATTTGCCCTCAAATCTAACCCTCATTGTCTTTTCCCCCCTTGCCTACACTAATATATTTTTCACTGGAAATTCAATTTGGTGATCGTGTCACGCCTTGCCTGGCATTTTTATGGCTTTTTTCCCTTTGAAAATATATTATATACAAAAATACTCGTCATATTTAGAAGCGAGAAAAAAATGTGCTCCAACTTATAAAAAAACTGAAAAATAAATCAACTGAAAATACCGGGAATTTTTTTTTTTCGGAAGCTTGCAATGGTGTTGAAAAATATTTTTCCGAAGTGTATGGCTTCTATATTTGAAATTAATATGTTTGGAACCACATTTGTCAGCATGATCATGAAAGGAATCGTCAACACTGATATTGATGAAATATATATAGAAACATGTTTTTTTTAAATTCTATATGATCTCTAATTCTGCTATTTAATAATGCTTGCATTCAGTAACACAATTGTATGATGGCAGCATGTTAAGGTAAGAGTAATGATATGTCATAGACGTAAACATTGAATACACCTGCTTATAACATGGATTATTGTGTGTAGGTGAAGCGTTTATAACATGATTATTTACACTTTTTTAAGTTTTCAACACTTTTTCTAAACACGTTGCTGGAGTTGTTGTAGTTGCATACAAGTTCAAATTTCTATTTAGCTTCTGTTTAGTCTCTATTTAGAAACCTTTTAGTCACACTTTTGCAAATGTTCCTTTTCTTATAAACCTCTACTATCTAAAATTTAGAATATTAAACTAGAAAAAAATGTTTTCTACACATCATGATTTTAAAAGATTTATGAAATTCTAAAATCTCGTTCTTCTTCATAGAATAATCGTCGTTTTTCATTGTAGAAAGTAACAAAACCTTTTTTTAGACTATTTAATTCTTAAATAATAATTCTGAACACGTTTCTAAAGGTGCGTTCCCACGTGAGATTAACTCTCGCGAGTTGCTCGTCATGCATATCGTATGCCACAAAATTTCCCAAACTTAGCTTTAAAAGTATCTCGACAGCTGCTCTCAAAATTCGAACATGGTTCGTATTTTGCGAGCTGCTATCAGGGACAACTCTCTCAAGCAGTAGCACGCGTATTTTTGCACGTTCTAGTACATTGAAAGCTGCTATAGAAAGCATCTCGAGAGTTTCTCTCACGTAGAAACGCACCTTTAGATTCCACTTCTAAAACTTTTGTTTTAAGGTGTGAATTTCATTTGTTTCTGAAATTCGAGCTAATTAAGATCTATAGGAATGTTTGCATTCACTGTTCAAATTGGTTCCATGATAACTCTATGAAAACGACACATGCATAACAGCAAATGGGTGTACATGCTTGACATGTTACGGATTGAAATGAGAAAAAATGGTAACGCTTCAGGGCATAGATAAAAGTGCACTGCTATTTCGGTCCTTGTAATAATATTAACTACGCTATTCAACAGAGCTATGTTTAGATAAATTCGTCGAAAAACGGTTGTTAGAACAATAGAGACGGCAATAGCGAAGTGGGAAGATGACCTAGAGGCATAGCGAATGGATGTATGGTTGAATGGGCTTGGGTCTTGATGTGAGATTGCTAGATAGTGTAGGGGGCGCTGTGGCACGTTCTTCATAAATCCCGGTGGAAATGAAAAGATAAACATTCCAATAAAAATAGTAAGGTAAACAGAAATCTAAAATTGGCAAATGCGAATGACTCTTATTGGAGAAGATACTTAGATGGGGGTATTATGGGTATTAAATTTTAAATTAATTTTGCAAATAGTTATTGAAAATAAAATGAACAATTTGCTTGTATGTTGCGAAAACCACAACAGAATCTTGAAAAGTTTCATACCTTGGAGGGAATTTACTTTTCATCCATTTTCAGCAATTTTGAAGTACTTCAACATGAAAATATTGAAAAACAAATATCCTTATTATAATCCTAGACTAAAAATAATCTCAATGGAATCAACGACTGAGAACATTTTCATAAAATAAAAATAACTAAAATAAGCTAAAAATGGCAACTGCCAATGAACTTTATTGGAGATTGGGTGGAAAAATAGTGGAATTGTGTTGTTCAGAAAAAGGAAACTAATCTGGAGGGCGAAATAAATGAATTAAGATGAATGAATCTTGTTTGTTGTGAAGATGAATTCGATACGCCTCAGTTGTAATGGATAGACGTTGGTGATTTGGAGAAGGATAATAACCTGTGAGAACCGTTTATTTTTTTGTTATTTGTTATAAAGGAACAAAGGGGGCGCCACGGTGCGTCAACCTTCGTGATGACATCACGTGAAATGTCTGCGTTGAGGTCGAAGCAACAAATTACAATGGCTAGCCAATCAGCAAAAATATGGCAAATTAAAAGAGGTCTCTAAACCCTATGCCTGCATGTGGAAGGTGACATTTTCGAAATTCTTTTTTTGGTTATAAATAGCACGCACACGTGGCAACGTGTTGTTGTTGCCAGGTTGAAAATTATTAACGTTGTTGTTCTATGACTTAACAACTGAAGCAATTCAAATAAAGACGTTTTAATCAAATTAGAAATGTAACCAAAATTTCCCCCCAAAAAAATTGTTTACTTATTTGTGCGATAACGAAATCCAATTATCTCCAAATCTTATTCAACCTGACACGGAATCCTACGAATTTCCATACACAAGGGAAATCGAAAATAGAGAAACGAACAAAAATTTCTCAGTGTTTGTTCAATTTGTGGAAATGCATCATCCAACAGGCGAATTTCTCTATATATAAGAAACAACTGTTGATTCATCCCAATTCTCAGTTGCCATGCTCGACCCTGGGCTTACTCTCAGACAGCACTATACATCAGAGCTGTATTCCACACAAAAAAAACATGCTCGACAATCAAGCAATGGTCAAGAGCAACAGGTCGATGTGAACCGCCCACGATGACCCTGGATACATTTACGAGAAGTATCCGAGGATTTTCACGAAAAAGACAAAACAAAGTGCTCGAGTCGAGAGTCATTAGGAAGTGGACGACGGTCAGTGATCAGTGGGCTTGCGGCGGAAGGTGACGTGAGAGCATCGGCCTCGGAGAGACCGCTGACCATGGTCCACTGTGGCGTTGCCGCCGTTCACGGGCGTATAAGTAGCGATACACTGCTCTTGACCACTTGACCACGAACACATTTGCTCCAGCGGACACTGCACCGCTCTTGCGATGAATGAAAAACACGACCAAGTGTTGGAGTGCCGGGGGTAACGATCTCGTTTGTGGAAGCTAAGGAGTAGTACGAAGAGGGGGGGACAATGATACATTAAAACCATGGACACAATGTACGAGTAGGTGGATGTGATTTTCCTCGATTTTTGTCAATAAAATGATCCTTTCTTTAATGTTTTCCTTAATGTCCTTACTTATCTAAAGTAAATTCCATTTTTGCCTTATCCCCCTCAAAAATCAATCATTTCGTCGGGGGGAAGTTCTTGCAGCTTATATTAAGCCGGGTCTCCACCAAGACGTACATGTACGTATAAACACGTTTTTACAAACATATGCAAAAACGTTTGCCCTCCGGGTTTGTT